>RJWK010052962.1:0-15491 GCA_004363435.1 Platanista minor
TTTCTCGGTTAAAAGTTCTCCGCTGTGGCCACCATAACTCAAGATCATTCTTGGTCAGGTTACCTGCTGGGCAGCCTTAAAATAAAATTTAATTCACCCGCGGCCTCACACTGGCCCAGCCCAGTTTCAGTCAGACCCAGTCCGAGGCTGGACCCGGCCGGTGTCCGACTTAAGTCGGAACCAGTCTGACCCGGACTCCCGGGTAGAATATTCTATACATGTCTGTTAGGTCTATTTGGTCTAAGGTGTAGTTCAAGTCCAGCGTTTCATATTTATTTTCTGTCTGGATAATCTATCCATCATTGAAAGTCGGGTATTGAGGTCTCCTACTATTATTGTAGTGTTACCTATCCCTTCACATCTACTAGTATTTGCTTAATATATTTAGGTGCTCTGATTTGGGTTGTATATATATTTACAATTGCTGTATTTTCTTTATTAATTAACCCCTTTATCATTATATAGTGACCTTCTTTGTCTCTTGTTAACACTTTTGACTTAAAGTCTATTTTGTCTGATATAGGTATAGCCACTGCTGCTCTCTTTTGGTTTCCATTTGCATGGAATATATTTTTCCACCCCTTCAGTTTGAGCCTGTTCATGTCCTTAAGTCTGAAGTAAGTCTCTTAGAGGCAGCATAAAGTTGGTTTCTATTTTTTAATCCATTCAGCCACTTCGTGCCTTTTGATTGGAGATTAATCCATTTACACTGAAAGTAACTATTGATAGGTAAGGACTTACTAATGTCATCTCATTAATTATTTTCCAGCTGTTATGTAGTTCTCTTTTTCCTTTCTTTCTCTTTTGCTGTCTTTCTTTATGAACTGGTGATTTTCCATAATTGAATGCTTCGACTCCCTTCTCTTTATCTTTTGTGTATCTACTGTAGGTTTTTGCTCTGTAGTTATCATGAATATTAAATAAAACATCTTATAGACATAACAGTGTATTTGAAGTTGATAACTTAACTTTGACTGCATTCAAAAACTCTATTCTTTTATTCCCACCCTATATTTTATGTTTTTGATGTCACAATGTACCTCTTTTATATTGTATATTCACTAACAAATTATTGTAGCTATTGTAATTTTTAATACTTTTGTCCTTTAAACCTTTATACTAGAGTTAATTGATTAACACACCACCATATTACAGTATTAGAGTACCATTATCTTTTATATTTTCATGTTATTTCATTTCTGCTTGAAGAACTCGTTTCAGCGTTTCTTGTAAGACAGTTTTAGTAATGATGAACTCCCTCAGCTTCTGTTTGTTTGGGAAAATCTTTCTCTCTCCGTTTCTCAAAGACAACCTTGCTAGGTAAAGCATTCTTTTTTTTTTTTAATTAATTAATTTATTATTTATTTTTGGCTGTGTTGGGTCTTCGTTTCTGTGCGAGGGCTTTCTCTAGTTGCAGCAAGCGGCGGCCACTCTTCAGCATGGTGCACGGGCCTCTCACTATCGCGGCCTCTCTTGTTGCAGAGCACAGGCTCCAGACGCGCAGGCTCAGTAGTTGTGGCTCACGGGCCCAGTCGCTCTGCGGCATGTGGGATCTTCCCAGACCAGGGCTCAAACCCGTGTCCCCTGCGTTGACAGGCAGACTCTCAACCACTGCACCAACAGGGAAGCCCAGGTAAAGTATTCTTGACAGTTTTTTCTTTTTCTTTTAGTAATTTGAATATATTATCCCACTTTCTTCTGCCCTACAAGGTTTCTGCTGAGAAATTCATTAATGGCCTTATGGGGGTTCCCATATAGGTGAGATTTTTTTTTTCTCTTGCTGCTTAAAAAATTATCTCATTTTCTTTGGTTTTAGACAATTTTATTCTAAGCTGTCTTGGAAAACATGATTTGGGTGTTGAAATTTTAGAGTCACCTATTAGCTTCATGAACTTGGATGTCCAGATCTCTCCCCAGGTTTGGGAAGTTCTCAGCCATTGTTTCTTTAAATAAGCTTTCTTTTCCCCCTTTCCCCCTCTTCTTCTGGGACTCCAATAATGCATAGACTGTTTCTTTTAATGGTATATCATGATTCACATAGGCTTTCTTGACTCTTTCATTCTTTTTTCTTTGACTTCTCTGACTGGATGATTTCAAATGATCTGCCTTCTAGCTCACTAATCCTTTTTTCTGCTTGGTCAAATCTGCCAGAGCTCTCTATTGAATTCTTCAGTTCAATTATTATGTTCTTCAACTCTAGAATTTCTACTTTTTTTTAATACATAGTTTCTGTTTCTTTGCTGGACCTCTCATTTTGTTCATGCATTGTTTTCCTAATTTCATTTATTTGTTTATCTGTGTTTTCTTATAGTTCATTGAATTTCTTTAAGAGGATTATTCTGAATTCTTTGTCAGACAGTTCATAGATCTCCATTTCTTTAGGGTCAGTCATTGGAGTTTTATTAGTTTCTTTTGGTGGTGTCGTGTTTTCTTCATTATTCATGACCCTTGTGGCCTTGTGTTGGTGTCTACACCTTGAAGAATGGCTTTATAGACTGGCTTCAGTAGGCAAAGCCCTTCACCAGTCAGCACATCCAGAGATTCTAGGTGATATCCATAAGTGGGCAGGCCTGGTGCCTGGGTCAGCAGGTGGGAAGACCTGGTGCCTGGGTCCTTGGGGGTGGACCTGGAGCCCAGGTTCACCATGCCTGGTGCTTGGGTCTGCAGTGATGGGTCTGGGACCAGAGTCTGCATGGTTGGACCTGGATCCTGGGTCCACAGGGACCAACCAGGTGCTGGGGACCACTAGGGTAAGCCCAGCCTCTGGATCCACCGGGGCCAGTTTGTATTTGTCCAGTGAATGTTCTGTAGACTGTTGGTCTTCAATAGTAGTGTGAATGTATCCCAGCAGGTACACAAGATGATCCACTGGGTAAGGAGGGAAAATAATGGAACTTCTATTTTTATTTATTCCTTACCTCATTCCTTTTCGTTTCCATTTCATGAATGTTTTGTAATATACTGAATATTAATTCAGTAGTACATATACATAAACTATAAATAAATACACACATCTGCAGGGGTGCAGGTTCAAATGTCTACTGCTGAAGTGAGTGTTCAAAAGAGTTTAGAGACCGTTGCTCTAAACCACCACCTTCTACTCTCTCTTTCTTTTAATTAATTAATTAATTTATTTTTGGCTGCGTTGGGTCTTTGTTGCTGCGCGTGGGCTTTCTCTAGTTGTGGCGAGCAGGGGCTACCCTTCGTTGCGGTGCGCAGGCTTCTCACTGCGGTGGTTTCTCTTGTTGCGGAGCACAGGCTCTAGATGCGCGGGCTTCAGTGGTTGTGGCTTGTGGGCTTTAGAATGCAGGCTCAGTAGTTGTGGCACGTGGACTCAGTAGTTGCAGCTCATGGTCTCTAGAGAGCAGGCTCAGTAGTTGTGGCACATGAGCTTAGTTGCTCCACAGCATGTGGGATCTTCCTGGACCAGGGCTCGAACCCATGTCCCCTGCATTGGCAGGAGGATTCTTAACCACTGTGCCACCAGGGAAACCCCTACTTTCTCTTCAGAGAGAATATAACTGATTAACTTACAGCTTCCTTAATTACCAGCAGACCTAAAGATATATTCTTGCCACCTTGATAGAGCTGTGTTTTCTAAGTATCCATAAAACAATATCCCTACTAGTTCTTAGAGACAGTGAATTTAGAAATTTTACTTATTATCATGGATCTCGCTCTCAGATAGTAAATTGGAGAGGGTAAAATAGTGAGTGTGTTCCCTGTGCCTCATGAAGTTAACTAGTTGCTATTATAGATGCAATAAAAATTAATTCTGTTCTCTGACCACCTGAGAATAGCATTTTAAGGTAAGGAATTGCCTATTCATTGAGGCGTAAATCAATAACTGGAGTCGACTAATGATGGACCAGGGAACAATCAGGTACAATGTAGTAAATTATGTTCCGTCATCTTATAATTCTTAATAACTCAGCTGTCACTCTAGACATTTTTGCATCTTTGTCTGGAGAATGGAAAGAAATAAAATTTAGGCTGATATTACAGACAAGGTAAAAATCTGGTGTGTGGGTGGAAGGAAAGTCTTCATAGAGGAGACTCTTAAATTGGGTGCTGAAGGGTGAATGAAAGTTCACAAGGGTGACATGGGGAAAAACGGAGAGCATTCCAGACAGAAGGAACAAGATGGGCACAGACACAGATGGAAGACATCTTCTCTGGGGAATGGAAGGTAGTGTGGCCTGGCTGAGGCATACAGAGGCTGCGTGCGTTTGTGAGAGAGTACAGGAAGGGGAGGTTGAAGAGGCAGGGTGGGGGCCAGGTAATATAGTCCTTAAGAGTGAGACAAGCCTGGAATCAGGTTCCTGCTCGACGTCTTACTAGCTCTGTGATCTTGAGCAGGTACCTCTGTAATATTCATAATTCCCTATCTGTAAATTCATAATAACAAACTAGTACCTACATCCTAGGGTTACTGTGAGTTTGAAATAAGAGAATCCCTTTTAAATGCTTAGAAAGGCCCCTGATCACATGGCATCATTTAAGGTCTCAGTAAATAGAATGTGTTGTTGTTGCTGTTGTTATTGTTATACTAATAACAACGTGTGTGTATACACACTAATAACTATTGTTTTATATGAATCAAGGGACTAGATTATGAAATGGCTTATATATCATGTCGAAGAGTTCAGGCCTTTTAGGTCAGTGTTTCTAAAACGTGATCAATTAATCTGTAAAATTAATGGTCCTCAAGCAGCTTCTGTGGCACAAGTAATAAAAAGATATGTTCTGGGCTTCCCTGGTGGTGCAGTGGTTGAGAGTCCGCCTGCCGATGCAGGAGACACGGGTTCGTGCCCCGGTCCGGGAAGATCCCACATGCCGCGGAGCGGCTGGGCCCGTGAGCCGTGGCCGCTGAGCCTGCACGTCCGGAGCCTGTGCTCCGCAACGGGAGAGGCCACGGCGGTGAGACGCCCGCGTACCGCATAAAACAAACAAACAAACAAAACAACAACAACAAAAAAGATATGTTCTTTAAAATTTTATGAATTTGAAATGGAAGAAAAATTATCAAATACCATTATGTTCTTAATAATGGTTCACGCATATGGATGGATCAAATCTGTCAGACACTTAACAAGATGTAGTTAAAATCAGTTACTAGGATATAGTTTATTTTAGCTGTATCATTGGAATATTATTGTTTATGTGTGTAAAATTTGCATTTTTTGTTGTTACTATTATGTTATGGCTCTGATTAACAAAAATAGATTAATGATTAAAAAGTGGTTCATTGAAGTGTAAAAGCAATGATAAAAATAGTAGTATAGACTCTACAATTCAGAAGCATAATTAGTGAACAGGACTTCAGGATCTACTGGGACAAGAGCATCTGTGAACATGATGATTTCACCCAAGCAGCTGAAAGGGAAAGTGTGAATGGGAAGTGTGGCTATGAATATCTAAAAACTGGATTTTATTGAACAAGGGATTTATCCCCCCTTGCGCACTCTGTATTAGAAAACTCTGTCAGGGAGCTTCGTGGTGCTGTCAGAGATTTTACATCATTTCCAAAATAGCATAACCTTATAGGTCAACCAGTAGTTTTTCTGGGACCAAGCACAAAAGAATATTTTCTGGTATGAAATTGATTAATTTTATTTCTAAATGCAAAGACGCGAAGGCAACAGCATCAACAGATACAAGTCATGCTATGGCCAACATGCTTATAAAACCAGCCTCAAATTCAGGACAAATAAAATGCTGAGAGAGAAAGCCAAAGTAGCCATAAGCAAACCTAATGTCAGGATAGTATGCTGCATAGCACAAATGGCACACAAAGATGGTGGAACTATTACTGTTATACTGATGACAGCAAATATTTTGTTTTACAGTTGAGTGAAACCACTTGTGGGAAAAGAATGAACCAGCTTTTTGCATCTCTGTGGTAGCTATATGAATGAGAAAGACATAATTTATAATTTTGAATTCTCATTATCAATTAATCTAATATTTTTGTGAGATACGATGCAGGTTAGAAGTGTATTTGAGGTAATGCTGATGGAGGACCATCAAAAAAAGGTTTGCGTCCAGCAAAAAAAGGTTTGGTGTGTCAGTATCTATTGCTACAAAAATGTAAAACAACTACAAACCCTAGTCACTTAAACAGTAGGAATTGATTAATCTCATGAGTCTGTAGGCCAGTGAGGTGTTCCTCCCCATCTCAGCTAGGCTTCTCCAGGTGTCATGCTAGAATGTGGGCAAGACCAGCTACATAATTTGTGGAGCTCAGTGCAAAATAAAAATGCATGGCCCCTTATTCAAGAGTTATTAAGAATTTCAGGGTCATGACAGCAGAACATGAAACCAAGCATGGGACTTTTCTTAGCACAGGACCCTGTGTGACTACAAAGGTCCCATAGCCATGAAGCCTGTCCTGGCTGTGGGTGGTGTAGGCAGCTCTGCTCCTCTCAGCTGGGTTCTTTCATGTGTCTGGGTATCAGCATGGCTAGTCTGGGATAGACTTGGCTGGGACCAGTGGGGTAACTACTCTATGCATCTCATCTCCTAGCAGGCTAGCCCAAGCATGTTCTTATGGCAAAGGCAGAGGAGCAAGAACAAGCAAGCCCAAACATGCAAGCACTTTTCAGGCCTCTGCTTTGTCACATTTGCTACCATCCCATTGGGCCACAGCAAATCCCACTGGGCCACAGCAAGTCCCATGGCCAGCTCAGAGGTAGAGTGGGAGGGTGCTACCACACTGTGACACAGGGCATGGACATAAGGAGGGATGAAGAATTAGGGCCATTTTTGCCAGGTACCTCACTTGACTACTCAAAAACAGTTGTATCCAGGTGCTAAAATTGCACACTGTTTTATTTACCGAGAACAGTTATGCATGCTGATCTTCACTAAGTACTGAAGAAGTAACAAAAATTGTTAGCACAATCAAATCTCCATCAGGGAGCATATGTCTTTCCCGTGTGTTTTGTGAAGAAATGGGCGGCGTGTGCTAAAACTGTTTTTCCACCCTAAAGCATGCTGTCTATCCAAGGGGAAGGTACTCATGTGAATAATTGAAAGGAGGGAGGAGATAAGACTTCTTTATAACACCAGTAATGCAAGGGAAAGCCAGAAACCATAAATCTGGTCCTTGTCGTCATTACCAGTGTTATAAGGAAATGTTATCTCAGTGATTTCAAGTGGGTGTCAACACGCCCTGGGCAGTAGCTTGAAAAGCTCAAACCTCTCACTTCAGGCCTAACCTCTTAGGACATTCAGTGCCAAGGATAAGATATCAGGAAATTGAACTGTGGTGAAGAGGCTTTTTTAGCAGGCATTGACTCTTTCCTAATACTTGATTTTTTTCATTTTCTGGAGAAAGACATCAACAACATATTATTGGGCATATTTAAAAACCATTCACTATGCCAGAAAACATGGAGAAATTCTTTCCAGAGCTGAAGCCAAACAAAAAACATTAGAAATTCATTTGCAACTACCATCCAAGTTAAAACATCCAACCATCCAACCTTTGAATAAGATATATTCTTTGACTTACTTGCTTGTACAAGTGGCCTTTAGTGACAGACTTCACCACTTTTTCTAGGTATAGGTCCCATCCAAATATACACAACCATCTGTAGGGCCACCAAGCATTTGCTGCCCATAATTCTTAGTTATGCTCTCTAGTTTAGCAGAACAAAATAAATGGAATCTGTCATTAATCCAGATGCACATATATATGTGTGTATGTTATATACTTTAATGATTGATTGCAAATAGCAGTATCCCTTTCGCTGACTTGATATTTCTCATCATCCTACTTTTGCTATTTCAACTCTCTCTACCCAAACGCAGGATCTGAGTATATTTGAATACTTCTTTTTAGTAGGCCTGGTATAGTGCACTATCCAAACTCTTGCTACTTGTTATCCAGAATTCAGGTACCAAGTACATGTATCCCTTGCTATATGAACTTGATTTCCAAACTCAAACTCAGGAGATAAATAGGCTTGGATAACAAGGGATACTTGAATATTATTAATTTTTAAGTTAATTTATACTAATTTTATTATTTAAACATTTTATGAATGTTTACCTAAAATTGGAGGTTTTCAATATGCTCCAGACAGCTAATAAGTAGTTATTAGACACTGAAAGTTTAAGAAACACTTGCTTTCCTTTAGGGAATGAGGGGACGTTGAAAGATGCAAAGATTTTAAACAGAGGGGAAAATAGAGTCAGATCTGCATTTTCAGAAGATTACTCAGGTAGTAATACAGTGTTGAGTTTGGAAAATGGCACATAAAACTCGATGCTGGCAGACTTGATTTTAACCTTTCTACAAATACTCGCCAGTACTGAATGCCAGTAACAGAGCTCAGGTTTGGGGATACAAAAATGGAAAGACTGCAATGGGCCTATTGTCACTATTCAAACAAATTACCCACAGATTAAATTATAATTGTGCTAAATCCTGGTGAAGAATGGAGATAGAAACCATTCTTAGAGAAAGATGAGACATGGAGGTGAGAGAGGAAGGAATCAAAAGATGATTCTAGGTTCCTGGTTTACAGCCTGAGGCAATTAATGAAGAAGAGGAAATTAAGAAGAGGAGAGTTGGCGTCTTTTGATAATTAAGTTTTGGACATGAAGAATTTGAACTGCCTCTCAGACATGTAGTATAGTTGTCCAGAAGGCAAGTGTGTATATAAACGTGGAGAGAGAAATCTGAGCTTCAGATACATATTTGGGGATATAGGATGGACTGGTAGCCATGGAGATTGACTCAGCTTGTCCACTGTCCTTAATACCTTCTTCTCTGGCCTCAGTCAAGGCCATAGACAACTGTTTCTGTAGGGCAGGATATTTTTTTTAACCAGTTTCCATCTCTTAACCTCCACTTTGAACCTACCCACTTTCGTTTAGTTTTTATTGTTTTCTAATGCCTTGAATCTATGTTTCCATTATGGATTTTTTTTTTTCTCTTTGGTTGCCCAGCTTCCATTCACTCTACTTCTGCTAACAGCTTCTGGGTTTTGCCTGAGGCTCCAGCTCTCCCCCACACTTTCATCCCATGTAGTTCTGGCAATACTGACTGCACCCCGAGTTTGGGGCAGGGGGTGGGCATGCCTATGATGTAGGCCTGGCCAACCAAAGTCTCCTGGTCACAGTGATTAGCTCAGGGTTAAGCACATGATCACAGTAGAAGAAAAGAGATGCCATGAAGGTTTTGCTGAGATATCTGGCATAAACTCAAGAGTTCTTTCCCTCTTAATATAAACCTAAAAGCACATAGGGATAACATTTCTACAGAAGTCCTGTAGCCACAAGGAATTTGAGAACAGAGCCAATACCGAGACAGGAAACCTGAGAAATGAAGGAAACTTGGATCTCAGTGATCTTGTTGAGTTCTTTTACTTTGAGAATTTAACCCACTAACATTGATTGTGATTACTGTTTCCTCCCGTTGAACTTCTTTATTTTTATTCTTTTAGTACAGTGGTTCTCAGATACATATGTCCCCATCCCAGAAATTCGAATTCATTTGGTCTGGGGTGTGCTCTGGCCATCGGTATTTTTAAACCTTCCCCATGTTGTATATGCAGCCAGGTTTGAAAAATCCCAAATCTAGCAGTCACTCTTGATTTTTTAAATGTTTTATTATAAAATACCATATGTATAGAAATATAAGACACTCAGGAAAAAAAACATAAAGCAAACAAAACTTAACATTTTTACGTTGAGAAATGAAATATTTCTGGCACCCCAGAAGCCTCCTGCATGACCCATTCCAATTCATCTTAAATCTCCTGTCAGATATCTTCCCATCAGTATCTAGACTGACTTTGCCTCTACAGCCCCCTTGGAATAATTCAAGCCATAACCTACTTTCAAACCCTTTCCTGCCCCCTCCAATGTTGAAATCTTATGAAATTCTAGTTCCAGTTTTTAATTTTTCTCACAATAAACATATCCACATTTATTTAGATATAGTCATAAGTTTTACTAGTGTTTATAGGCACTATGTTTCTTGTATCCACCACTCCTTTCTCTAGAACTTGCAGTGTTGGAAGCTGGAGCATTGTTGGTCCAAATGAGAATCCCTGTTCTTATTTCAGGAGCCAATTCCTGGGATTTCCTGGGTAAATGTACTGCCAGACCAGGTAGTTTATATTCTAGGGGTCGAGATATTCTATCCTTCTTGGTAGGTAGCTAAGTATTCTCTGGGGCACTGCTTGCCTCCTTCGGCTGCCCGTGCAGTTATTCTGAAGCATCCTACCTTGGAGAGCTACCCATGTAGCAATGACAGGGCCAGGCACTGGGGACAACCTTTTCTCTTCCTCCCCAACCTCAGTCCCTATTGTTTTGGAGGCCCTGTTAAGAAAGGCTCTGCTTCCCCATCCAGGCCAGCCTTCAAGTTCAGAGCCTTCTCCAAGAAAGGTATTTATTCCCGTATTCAAAAAGTAGTCCTGGGGTCTTTATCCTGGGAACTTTATTTGCCTTGAGCTGCCAGCTAGAGGGCGATGTCTGATCCAGCCAGGCCAAATGCAGCCCTGTATTTAATTACTTTAACAACTGTCCAGGCGGACCTCTCTCTCTCTCTTCTATTTGTTTACTCTAATCTTGGATTTCCCCCTGGATTCCTTGGGAAGAGCTACCTTCCCTCAGGAGTGTTTAGTGTCAAGTTTCTCTACCCTAGGTTTGTGTTTTGTTGTTTTTTGTTGTTGTTGTTTTTTTGCGGTACGCGGGCCTCTCACTGTTGTGGCCTCTCCCGTTGCCGAGCATCCGGACGCGCAGGCTCAGCGGCCATGGCTCACGGGCCCAGCCGCTCCGCGGCACGTGGGATCTTCCCCGACCGGGGCACGAACCCGCGTCCCCTGCATCGGCAGGCGGACTCCCAACCACTGCGCCACCAGGGAAACCCCTCTCTACCCTAGTTTTGCCATTGATTGGAACACTTATATATTCTATCTTACAGGAATTCTTCATCATTTCTGATTTACTAATAGGACTCTTTCTTAGTTTTGGCAGTTAAAGATCTATATGCAAAATTTGCCAGACCATATAAATATTTTATGTATAAATAATATATATTAAATATAAATGAGTTTGTATATATAAATAATGCATATTTTTCTGTCATTTTAGTGGAATTTTGGAACAGGGAAGGTAGATACCTGTGCTGAGAAAATAAAATGGTGAGACTGGCATAAGATGGCATCTCATAGGGAACAGCCATATTTTTAGCATCTAAATTTGGGTCTTAGTGAGTGCAAGAGTATACTTACAGCTACTTGTATTTTAATTAATGCTCAATTTGCTAAATTTGTAAATGTAAAAACCCAATTTTCCCTAAGCCTTTAACATATAACTCACAGATGATATTGTTGTGTTTATAAGTCTTATCTAAAGTTAATGATTCATTTTCATTTGTTCTTATATCAATGCTAACTTAGCTTGTAAATTTGACATAGTAAATTCTCCTAAATATTTAACATCACTTACAAACTTGATTAATAACATTCCCTTAGCTCTGGCATTTTTAACCACAATTACAGATTTGATTCTCTTCAGTGCTTCAAACGTCTGACAAGACAGACTTATAAATGAAACAAACAAAATTGCTAAGCACAGAAACACTATTTACAAACCTAATAAATCTGAAATTGTTTACTAATCCAGAAGTTTTTAAGCATTCAGTTTTAGTCTAAGTCAATCAAATTCTCTTAAATATTTTTTAATTAAAGTCACAAATCTTCTTACATCAGTCAAACTCTCTTAACCCAACTTTCTGCCTGCTTCACCTGTTTGTACCCTGGCAACTGAAGGTAGCAGAGGAAAAACATGCACGATTAAGCTTGTTGGTTTTGCTTTAAATTTATGTCCATAAATCTCCAGTAAGCTCCTAGTACTGCCTCTAATATTACATTTCCCTAATATATTTACTCTCCTGTTTTCCCAGGCAGCTTTTTTTTTTTTTTTTTTTTTTTTGAAAAAGGGGAGGATGGTTATTTATTAGCCTTTTTTCATCTTTTGAAAAATGTTTTTTCTTTTGGCTGTGTCACGCGGCTTGCAGGATCTCAGTTCCCGGCCAGGGATTGAACTGGGATATGGCAGTGAAAGCCCGGAATCCTAACCACTAAGCCACCAGGGAACTCCCTAAGATTATTATTACTTTTAATTATGGTAAAATACATAATAACATAAAATTTACCATCTTAACCATTAAGTGTCTCAGATAACTTTTCACAACTTGTCTCTCCCTACTCTCAGTGGATGATCTCATTTGCTAAGTAATTGTAAACATTAGAAGCAATTAGAAAAGAATGATTTTTCTTCTTCCCACTACCAGATTTACCAGGCTACCTACATCTGTGCCCTTTGAATCTGCTCTCCCTCATCTAATAGCGGAAGAACTGTCTGTACCAATCTTTCCCCCTGAGGCTAGGATCCTGTCCCTCTCACCTGCTGAAGGACTGTGAGCCCAACAGTATCCCCATCCTCTCCTCCACTCATCCTTTCCATCACCATGCAAAAGTGTTGTCTTTAAAAAGCAAAAAGACTAAGTTTTCTTTGGCTTTTCCTTTCCTTCCAGCTACTTCCCCATTATAGGAAAAGTCCCTCCAAAGAGCTGTCTACACTGCTTTCTCACCACTTCACCTCATATTCCCCATTCTCTCTTTAACCCACTCCAGTACTGCCCCTAAGCCCCATGCTTTAGAGGACCCCACTCGGGCCCCCCTCAGGCTATGCCCCTTCCCACGAGGGGGAACACAAACCTTTGGATTTGCCGCCTCCCCAGACCTCACTCAGGATGCCTAGGACCCTGTCTAAATGGTCCCAAACCAGCTCCCAGGGCCTATTAGGGGCTGTTCCCCAGATCCAAGGGATGTGGTGTATATATCTCTATGCCTCAGAGATGGCTGTTGACTAGGGTGGAGGGTTGGGGAAGCATGTGTAGGTGGAACTTGGATATTCAATCTGGAGGGAGAGAAGAAAAAGCTGGGGGAGCAGGTCAGGGTTCCAGTTCTCTCTATGCCAGTTCCTTCTGGTAAGGAACTCAAGGAGTTGGAGAAATCTAAATTTGAATCTCGCCTTCCAATATGTAATAAATACAATAATATTTTATTTAGCAGTTTGCTCGATTGATAAAATTTAAATATTTAGATGTGTGATGTGTAGACCTCCACTTGTACTTTTGGCCCCATGATTGCCCGCTCCAATCAGATTTTTACAAGTCCCACGAATCCTCTCTAGTGAAAGTCGCCGATGACCTGCAGTTTGCCAATCCAATGCCCACATCTCTGTCGTCATCTTCCTCAACCTCTCAGCAGCATTTGACACAATGAATCACTTTCTTCTCCTGTGTTCCACAGCACCGAAATCTTGGTGTGCCTCCTGTTCCCTCTCCGTTAGGCCCATTTGTTTGTTCCTCCGCGTCTTCCCACTTGCCCTAAATATGCCCCAGGGTTCAGGCCTCAGACATCAACATCACTCCACTTAAATCCTTTCCTCTGTTATCTGAGGTCTCATGTCCGTAAATACCACCTGCGGCTGCGGTCCCCAACCCCTGGGCCTCGGACCGGCAGTGGTCCACAGCCTGTTAGGAACCGGGCCACACAGCAGGAGGTGAGCCATGGGCAAGTGAGCGAAGCTTCATGTGCCGCTCCGCATCGCTCACATTACCTCCTGAACCACACCCCTCAACCCACATCTGTGGAAAAACTGTCTTCCACGAAACTGGTCCCTGGTGCCAAAAAGGTTGGGGACCGCTGACCTACGGGCTGATAACGCACTCCTAGTTTCCCTGCTTATCACCACCACTTGGGTATCTAATAGGCACCCCAAATTTTACATGTCCAAACTAGAATTCTTGATTTCCCTTTAACAAACCTGTTCCCCCCCCCCCACCAACCCCAGTATGTTCCCATCATCCCCCCAGACGTTTAGTCCAAAATGCTACATGTTTTTCCTGATTTCTCACTGCCTCACATCCCACACCCAGTCAAGGCATAGGTAAGTTCTTTGGTTCTGTCTTCATAACCTGTCTTCAGACTAGTCACTTCTCTCTAATTACACTGCTACTGTCCTCTTCCAAGCCAATATCATCTTCCACCTGGACTCTTTAAGGGGCCTCTCAACTGGCTGGCCTGCTCCCACTCATACCCCTCCTCACTACACACTACGAATTCTTTTTTCTTTTTGGCTGCGCCTTGAAGCTTGCGGGATCTTAGTTTCCCAACCAGGGATCCAACCCGGGCCCCTGGCAGTGAAAATGCCGAGTCCTAACTGGTGGATTGCCAGGGAATTCCCAACGGACTACTAATTCTTTCAGCGACCCCCATGGGCTTTTAAAAACCATAAATCAGACCACATGACACCCTTGTTCAAGACGTCCCAAAGACTTCCCTTCACATTAAAAATAAAATCCAGATTCTTCCACGTGGTCTACAAGGCCCTATGTGACCTGGCATCTGCTTTGCTTTCAACCTCCTCTCCCCATTGCTCACTCTGTTGCAGCCGTAGTGCTGCCTTGCACAGTCTGGAGCACACCAAGCTCGTTTCTGCCTCTGAAACTTTATACTCTCTCTTTGCTGTGCATGGATGCTTTGCTTCTGCATGGTTTGCTCCTTCATACATTTTATTTTGTTTTTTGTTTTGTTTTTGCGGTCCGCGGGTCTCTCACCATTGTGGCCTCTCCCGTCGCGGAGCACAGGCTCCGGATGCGCAGGCTCAGCGGCCATGGCTCACGGGCCCAGCCGCTCCGCGGCATGTGGGATCCTCCCGGGCGGGGCACGAACCCACGTCCCCTGCATCGGCAGGCGGACTCTCAACCACTGCGCCACCAGGGAAGCCCTCCTTCATACATTTTAGATCTCAGTTCAAATACCTCCCCAGAGAAGTCTTCGATCCAAAGTACACTCTCTTTCATGTCTATCACCTTAACCAGGTTTATTTTCTTCATAGTATCAATTACTTTTTAAAAATTGAAGTATAGTTGAATTATAATATTATACTAATTTCAGGTGTATGGCATAGAGATTCAGTATTTTTGTAGATTATACTCCATTAAAAGCTATTACAAGGTAATGGCTATAATTCCCTGTTATCCAAAGTAACCTTGTTGCTTATCTATTTTATACGTAGTAGTTTGTATCTGTTAGTCCCATAACCCTAATTTGTCCCTCCCCCACTTCCCTCTTCCCTTTGGTAACCACTAACTCATTTTCTGTATTTGTGAGTCTGTTTCTGCTTTGCCTATACATTCATTTGTATTATTTTATAGATTTCACATATATGTGGTATCATACAGCATTTATCTTTCTCTGACTTATTTCACTAAACATAATATTCTCTAGGTCCATCCGTGTTCCTGCACATGGCAGAATTTCATTCTTTTTTATGGCTGAGCAATAGTCCATTTGTGTGTGTGTGTGTGTGTGTGTGTGTGTGTGTGTGTATGACATCTTCTTTATTCATGCATCCATTGTGGGCACTTGGATTGCTTCCCTGTCTTGGCTGTTCTTTTT
>RJWK010052963.1:0-15492 GCA_004363435.1 Platanista minor
CTCTTAATCTCCTCTCCTCGTGCACCAGGAAACAAAGAGGGAAGAAAAAGTCTCTTGCCTCTTCGGCAGGTCCAGACTTTTCCCAGACTCCCTCCCAGCTAGCCATGGTGCACTAACCCCCTGCAGGCTGTGTTCACGCTGCCACCCCCTGTCCTCTTCCTGCGCTCCAATGTAGCCTCAGCTCTCAGCCCCGCCCGCCCCGGCGGGTGAGCAGACAAGCCTCTCGGGCTGGTGAGTGCCATTCGGCAGCGATCCTCTGTGCGGGAATTTCTCCATTTTGCCCTCCGCGCCCCTGTTGCTGTGCTCTCCTCCGCGGCTCCACCACCTGCAGTCTCTAACCACGAAGGGGCTTCTAGTGTGTGGAAACCTTTCCTCCTTCACAGCTCCCTCCCACTGGTGCAGGTCCCGTCCCTATTCTTCTGTCTCTGTTTTTTTTTTTCCGTTTGCCCTAACCAGGTACGTGGGGAGTTTCTTGCCTTTTGGGAGGTCTGAGGTCTTCTGCCAGCCTTCAGTAGGTGTTCTGTAGGAGTTGTTCCACGTGTAGATGTATTTCTGGTGTATCTGTGGGGAGGAAGGTGATCTCCGCGTCTTACTCTTCTGCCATCTTCTCTATCCTCCAAGCCCTATTCTTGACACTAAGCCTCCTCCTTTCCTCCAACCCATACCCTGACCCTGGGTCCTTGTCTCCTCAGAAAGATTTCTTAAGTAAGGACATGAGTTGGACAAGAGGTAAGATAAAGTTGGAATGAAGGACCTCCTATTTGGAAGCTGATACATTTTCCCTTGTAAATTGGCAACTTTTTGTCTAAATACCAGGAATTACCCCAAGAATCTGACATGGAATTTAATGATAGAACACAAGAGGATGTTCTAGAGCGCCTGGCTTATGCAGAGCAGTTGGTGCAGGAACTAAAAGAAATCATTGGACAGAAGGATGCTCAACTACAGCAGAAGGATGAAATTCTACAGGTACCATTGTCCTTTCTTGCCAAGCACTTGATAAAAGCCATAACAGTCACTTTGACTTTTTTCTTCACTTAGATTATTAGAGAATCTGATTTCCCTACTAGTCTAAGATGATGCCTACTGAGAATAACTTGTTACATGCTGGATAAGTGATGAATAAGCATTTGTGTATTTACCATCATTGTTCTCTGACAGGAAGAAAGAAAAGCTGCTGATAACAAAATTAAGAAACTAAAACTTCATGCTAAGGCCAAATTAACTTCTTTGAATAAACACATAGAAGAGATGAAGGCACAAGGAGGGACTGTTCTGTCCACAGAACCTCAGTCAGAGGAGCAACTCTCCAAGGTATGGTGACTGGGTATAATACACATTTTCTGAGTAGAAAAAGGCTCTCATTATAGCAGATCTTCACTAATCACAAAAATTTATGAAGCTAAAGTAATACAGCGCTAAATACAGTCCTTTTTTAAAAACAAATTTATTTATTTATTTGGGTGTGCTGGGTCTTAGTTGCAGCACATGGGATCTTCGTTGTGGCATGCAGGATCTTTTATTTGCGGCATGCAGGATCTTTAGTTGCGGCATGCAAACTCTTAGTTGTCACAAGACTAGATCCCACATGTTCCACATGTTGACATATGGGATCTAGTTCCCTGACCAGGGATCGAACCCAGGCCCCCTCCATTGCAAGCTCAGTCTCTTAGCCACTGGACCACCAGGGAAGTCCCCAATACCGTCCTTTCTTTTTGAGCTTGCAGTCTAGCTGGGCTATGGGCCAAACACAGAATAAAAGGCCAACAGAAAATATGGAAATTAAATATTAGTTGTGACCTAGACTTTCAGGGAGTTAAAAAGGCTAACAGGAAGAAAAAAAAATTAAATTAAGGCATTTAAGTAGGAGAGGCACATAGCTTTTGGAGGAGTTTTATCTTTAGTTAGAAGATTAAACTAGGTGAACTCTAAGGTTTCTCCCACCTCTGAAATTCTTTAGTTCAGTGACTTGATACAGAATATTCTGTGTCTTTATATGGCCACATAATAGTATATTAAAGTTTCATGCATTGTGGGCTTAATCAGCTAGATTACTTTGGGCTCCTCTAAGTGATGCTCTGTAGGTTTATGACTGCCACCAACAAAAACGTTCAAGGCTGGGGATGGAGAGAGGAGTAAGGAAAGTGCCTATGCCTTTTGAGGAATAGAGCATTGTCCTAATACTTGTTCTTATTACCTTTCCTCTGTGGTTAAACCCCAAATATTCACATTCAGCCAGTTAGTTAGAGAACAAGAAACTTCAGTTGTTTGGAGAGTTTGGTATAGAATACAGAGAGGCCAGCACATCACAGTGCACTTTACCAGTTGGCTTAGATGTAACTCTACGTAAGAAACCTTTTAATTTTTTCCTGGATTTCACCCTGTTTTATTTTTTGACCCACTAGTTTTCTTATTCAAAATGATTTTAGCTCTTGAGAAATGAGATTTTAATCAATTCTCTAGGCACAACCTTTGGGGTCACTAGTTAGCTCACTAGTACTGTGGTTATTCTTTCCTTCTTGGGTGTAATGCTCAGAAGATACTACTTTTCCTGAATTGATAGCTTTATTTAATATCTCAAAGCTTATTTTAGAAGCTTCTCTTACTCTTCTCAACTAATGTATTCATTTTGATTCTTCTTTTCTTACTTTTTGTTTTTTTCCTCTCATTATTCTTTCTTCCCCTGGCTGTGGTAGCACCAACCTGTCTCTCCCTGTGTGGCTTTGTTTCTTTTAACTTTTCCCTCTGCTATGTTGTTAGATTTTTAAATCATCCATTTTATACTCTGCCCTTTTTTTTTTTTTTTTTTTTTTTTTTTTTTTTTTTTTTTTTTTTTTTTTTTTTTTTTTTTTTTTTTTTGCGGTATGCTGGCCACTCACTGTTGTGGTCTCTCCCATTGCGGAGCACAGGCTCTGGATGCGCAGGCTCAGCGGCCATGGCTCACAGGCCTAGCTGCTCCGCGGCGTGTGGGATCCTCCCGGACCGGGGCACGAACCCGTGTCCCCTGCATCAGCAGGTGGACTCTCAACCACTGAGCCATCAGGGAAGCCCCCCCTTTTATTTTTTTAAAGCTCTGAGACCTTAAACAAATTAACATCTTGTAGCTTCATTTCCTTCCTCTGTTAAATAAAAGGTTGGATTAAATGATTTCTAACTTCCAGCAATCAGTCACAGCAGCTCTTTAACTACTGTATACCCGTGACAGAGCTTGATAGTCTCTGGAAAGTGTAGTTGAAGAAATGATGGCAATCCTCAGATACTTGACTATTCTGTGGAAGAAAGTGTAAAATTATTCTGTGTGGTTCCAGTAAGCAGGCTAGGTTCATTTTTGGGGGTAGGGGCTGGTGGTGACTTCAGATGGGAGCTAGAATCTGGTTCAGTCGAAGGAAGAGATTTTAAAAAAAAATAGATTATTGAAATATTTGAATTCCTCCCCCCTCCCTGCCACTGTCTCTTTTATGATGATTTGCCCCTCACTTAGCAGCTATGTTTTCCTGAATTCTGTCCTTTAGTTCTTCAAGGCAGTGAGACTATGAGTTTTCTGTTATGTTTTAGTCTTGTATGTCACTGACTGGTTTTGCCCTCAGACTAAAAACTATAAAAATGGGAAACATGGTGCCGTTTCTTCCAAGTATTGACTCCCCTCTGGTATCTTCCTGCTTTTGGTTCCTCTCCAGCATTTTCAGATAGCTGTTTCTCTATATTGTCCAGTTTATAGTGGTTATCTGAGGGAAGATGGTTCTAATAGGAACTACTAGGCCGTACTGAAATGGGAAACCTCTAAGATTCCTTCCTTGTTTTTAGGTCAGGTGTTATTTTTTGCTCCCATCAGTTGGATAAGACTATAATCAAATGGCTGTATAGGGAAAATTAGATTCTTTTATTTAAATGACTTTATCTCCTGCGTTTTCAGCATGACAAGAGTTCTATAGAAGAAGAGATGGAAGTAGAAAAGATAAAACATAAACTCCAGGAGAAGGAGGAACTAATTAGCAGTTTGCAATCCCTGCTTAGCCAGGCACAGGCAGAGCAAGCTACACAGGTAGGGGTGTGAGTCACCTCATAATCATTAAGTTAACAAATCACTAAAGCCCCCTGGATTATTATATGACTAATAATATTAGTTCTATAATATTTGTCTATGAATCTATCAGTTTCCTTCCTTCCTTCTTCCTTTTCCTTCTCTTTCCTCCCTTCCTTCCTTCCCCACTAAGTCTAGTAATTTTACTAGTCTGTGCATTGTCATCCATGGTTGATATTTGTAGATACCCAGTATGCTTTTTCAGTATTTGGTTTTGCACGTTTTTATTTCAGAAGAGTTTTCTTGAATTATATAGCTGTAGTGTTTAGTCTGTTTTCTTCTTTGGGGACTTCTATTATCCATATGTTCCATCTTTGATTATCTTCCATTTTGTCACTTTTGGTTCCTTTTTACTTCTTCATTTTCAAAAGTTTCTTCTTTTTTTTTTCTTATTTTATTTAAGGCATTCTATTTTATGTTTATTTACTTTTGTGTTCCTTCTTGTTTTGTGTTCTTTTATGAAATGAATTTTCAGAATTCATTTTGATTCAGAAGAATCAAATTTTTCCTGAATTCTGTCACCTCATTTCTGAGTTTTTCTAATTCTCATTTTTAAATTTTATTCTTTCATGTCTTGTATAATTTTCTTAATTTTTTTAACACCTGTTGAAATAAATTGCAATTTTGATCTTTTTAAAATTAATTAATTACTTTTATTGGAGTATAGTTGCTTTACAATGTAGTGTTAGTTTCTACAGCAAAGTGAATAAGCTATATGTATACTTATATCCCCTCTTTTTTGGATTTCCTTCCCATTTAGGTCACCACAGAGCACTGAGTAGAGTTCCCTACGCTATACAGTCGGTTCTCATTAGTTATCTATTTTATACATAGTAGTGTATATATGTCAATCCCAATCTCACAATCCATCCCATCCCCACTTCCCCCTTTGGTATCCATACTCAATTTGTTTTTTGAGCATGACTATGGTATGCTTTTCTCACCTGCTCCTTAGTTTTATTTTAATAATAACTCTGGATGGGATTTGACCTTGATCATTTTATGTTTCTTATTTTTGGGTGAAATTAATTTTCCTAAATTTTTAGAAGGAGGCTTAATTCAGGAAAACTTTTTTTATTTAACAGACTTTTTTCTTTTGTTGTTTTTGTGTTGTGTTCAAAGATAAGGCAGGTAGATTTCTGAGGTTTCCTGGCTTTCTTCTTCCTGCCCTTCACTCTGGTCTGTACCAAATTTGCTCAGTAGTAATATAATGTGGGTCATGTGTATAATTTTAAATTTTTTAGCAGCTACATTACAAAAGGTAAAGAAGAAACAGGTAAACTTAATTTTAACAATATATTTCATTTAGTTCAATTTATTAAAAATATACTTTTAACATTAATATAAAATTATTTTTGTGTAAATTTATAATCTTTTTTCTGCACTAAGTCTGAAATTTCATGTGTATTTTATATTATATATCAATTTGGATGCTAAATTTTCATTGGAAATACTTCATCTGTGTTTAGGTTTCATAAAATTTCCAGTTGAGAAAATAGATTCATATACTCAAGTTGTTCCATACATATATAGAAACTTTCTAATAACTGAACTGAGTGTTGAAACATCATTTTCTTTTAATATTTGAATCCACATTTAGAAACTGGTTAATTATTTATAATTGTTAATTTGACTTTGAAAAACATATCAGCTTTAAAGCTACATCTGTGAGAAATGAAAGCACATGTCCACATAAAGACTTGTATATGCATGTTCATAGCAGCTTTACTTGTGAAACCAAAAACTAGAAACAGCATGTCTATCAACAGGAGAATATTTAAACACACAATGGAATACTACTTAGAAATAAAAAGGAATGAACTATGCATCGGTAGTACACCTTTATTTTAAACTTAAAAGTGTGTCTATACTTATTTTTGAACTAGAAAAATAATTCAATAAAAATAAGTATTTATATTTTAATTACCAATTATGATTTACATAGGTATCAACTGTTACTCATGCTCTCGGCATAAAGTATTCTAATAAACACATCACATAGGTGTGTAGGAAAAAAATTATTTCAATGGAATCAATCCATTGCCACTGGCTAGATAGCTGTTATGTTTATTGTAACACTAGGAGCAACATGCACACTTATTACTTGCACAACAATTCAGCAGTATATTATGTGATGCAACAAGTAAAGTGAAATATAATCATACCAAAACACAATTGTATTTAATGGAAAAATAATTTATACTTAAGTTAATTAAAATTAAATAATATTAACTAAATTTCTTATTTACATTAAGCATATTTCAAGCCCTTGATAGCCACATGAATTAATATATGAATATATCATAGTTGATAATGAATATTATAGCACGTGTATAGCCCTTTGTCTTCTATTTCTGTTATCCCTATTCTGTTTAATTTCTATTTCACACCTAGAAGTCTTTTCTTGGTGCAGTCGGTGTCTTGGAAGGCAGCCCTGATGAGTTAGTTTTGAGATTTCGGCTGGGCCAGATTGTTCTAGTACTTTTGTCCCTTTTCCTGTGGACCCCTTGCATTCAGCCAGTATTGGAGAATGGGAAAGCCCTGCCAAATTAAGCTGTTGTTCTAAGATTGGCCAACTGTGCTTTCCAATAAGAATTTACTGGCTATTTGGAGGTTTTCCTGTTCTCAAGGCCATCAGATGTTGCTCTGTCGCTGCCTTCTTCCTATTGTACAGACTCTAATACCAGAGTCTTTTGGTGGCTTGTCTCTACCTACTTGTATTTTGGGGTTTGTAGTACTACCTTCCTAATTTATTTTAAATATTGTCCATGGGTTTTTGATTTTATTATCTAGTTGTACTGTCTGGTTCTATGTGAGGATTCAGAGAAATTGAACAACTGCTGCTATTGTTTCTGTTTTTCCTCTGACAAATAATTTTGATAATTAAAAAAAAAACAACACAGTACATGCAATTCCCTTCATTGTTAAGTAGAAATTAGACGGATATTGGTAGGTATTTAGGGCAAATGAGAAAGGGAGGTCCAAGAATTAAGAGTGCCAATTCTTTTGCTTAAATATTTTTTTCTTCTATGTCTTCAGTTTGCTAAGAGTTCAACAGAGATGGAAGAATTTTTAATGATGAAGAAACAGCTCCAAGAGAAGGAGGAACTCATTAGCACTTTGCAAACCCAGCTCAGCCAGACACAGGCAGAGCAAGCTGCTCAGGTAGGGTGGAAGGTACCTCAGAATCATTAGAATAAAGAATCATGAAAGTTTAAGATTATTACATGACAAGTCAATTCAGACAGTCTATTTTTAAAAACTTTAGTAGATGATAGTAGCTAGAATATTACAGTAGAAATTAGAAGGGTGTGGTAGTAGAAGAAATTAGAAGTGTTATTTACCTTTATGAATACACCATAGCTTAACTTATGGCTGTTTCTTTGTTCTATAGGCCCAGAAACTTGGTTTTAATAGCACACAGAGATTCTTTCTTTTAGGAAGGAATGAGCTTATGCTAAGTTCAAAAGAGACTATTAGATAAACCAAAAGAAATACAAGTGATTAGGTCCATTATTTCTTTATAGTAAAATCTTAATGATAAGTTAAATTATAGTCAGAAGATTACTTAGTGTTTATGTAATGAGAAAGTGGTATAGGTTATGTGATTCAATGTTAAAAGGCACCAGTATGTGACTTTCTTCTTCATAGTTATTTCTGCTACCAGGACCAGATTGTTTGGACTGGCATCCTCAACTCTTTCTCTCTATTTTTCTAAATTTCCAGTTTGACCACCCACTTGTATTTTTCCTTTGGGAATGCTTTTGACTTAAGACACATTTTTTTTTTCTTTTTTCCCTCAAGTGCCTTTGTATAATAGCTAATCTTATCCATTGGGTGTTTGGTGTTTACTTTATCGAAAACTTGTAGTATTAGTGGTGCTCCCTGTCTATGGATGACCTACTGCTGTGTATACATTTAAAACTGGATATCCTAAAACCCTTAGTTTTACCTATTAGCTTTTATTGTTTCCTTTTTTGTACACTTTATACAATATAGGATGAAGAAATACAAAGTATTTTTACCGAGTGGCTTAAAACATGGCAGGCCAAGATACACACACACACACACACACACACACACACACACACACACACTATGATGGATCTGTTAATACATTTATGTGAATTAACAAATCCATCATAATACAAGCCATTTAGAATGTGCATCGCAAGCAACAATACAAACTGAAAGTATTTTGAGAGGTGAAAGGGGTTACTTGCATGTGACAACCAAGGAAGGTTACATGGAAAACTCAGGATTTAGGTAAAACTATGATGGATAGATAATATAGTTTCAACAAGATGGGGAAAGGTATTCCAATTGTGGGGAATGGTGTAAGCAAAGTCTCAGGAAAAAGAATATGGTACATTTATGGGAAAGGATGTGTAGATGTGTTTCGCTCATGAAGAACTCCAATGCCTATACATTTGAAACACAGGATTTCAAATTCATAGTGATTTCAGAATTCAGATAATCAAAAATATTATGAAGATTTTTTTTTCCTCCTACCTAGAAGGAGAGCCAAGGTTGGTTCAAGGTGTCACAAATTGAAAAATCAACAATAGTTGAAGGACCTGTGCAAAATGGACACGCGAAGAGCTGTTTGGCATGCTTAACCACAGATCTTAAGGAAATGAATAAGCAGGTGTGCACGCGCACATACACACACACACACAAAACCTATGAACAAAACAAAAACACTGCTACCGAGCAACTCACAGCTAGTCAATTTATTTCCATTTCATTTTGTTAAGAGCCAGTTACAAATGAGGGTGATCTAGAAGCCTGAAAGTAATGACATTTGAAAATAGCTGTCTGGGGAGGTGGTGTGGATTTGGATGGGAATATACCGAGTTCTTTGGTAGAAGCAATTCTTTGAAAATGAAATCTGACAGAAAGATTTGTATTTCCAGTTGTAGAGAATCTTGAGTAAAAGATACATTAGTTTGAAGTTTATATTTATAGGGCATGAGAGTTTCACTGAAAGTTTTTGAGCCTGAGTGTGATAGTCAAAGAATTGTCTAGGGCTTAACAGTAATCTAACTTTGTATGTTTAATATTCTAATCTCCTTAGATCTTTTAAAAATATACCTCTTGTATATTTAAACACTTCTATTAACCATGCAAATACAGTTTTTATTCAAAATTTATGTTTAAGCTGACTTCTGAATTTGATGATAGGCTTTCTCTCTCATTCTGAAGTTAGCATCAAAGCCTATCTCTCTTCCAAAATTCTCATCCTTGGCATTCAAAATTTAATCTATAAAACTTATTGTCTATCAATTCTCAGTGTCTGTGTTTGGAGAATAGTCTGTGAGTTTTGTTTGTGCGATATTCTGGGAGTGTAACTTGTATAGTTTCTCTGGTGTGTGTCTTCAGTTGAGTTCCATGCAGCAGGTGGTCCGAGAGAAAGATGCCCGCTTTGAGACACAAGTTCGTCTTCATGAAGATGAGCTTCTTCAGTTAGTAACCCAGGCAGATGTGGAAACAGAGATGCAACAGGTGTGTTGCTAAAACCTAGTAGAACGATTGTAGTTTTGGTTAACATTTAATTAAGTTATCACAGCCACTTTTCCACCCTTACCCACTGCTCTTCACTTGGTCTTGGTTTGCTCATTAATTGCCTTCTTTTTGGTGTTCTTCTCTTCTGTTGCATATTGCTTATTTATTTCCCCTTACCTTGCCTCTTACCCCTCTAATCAGGTTGTCACTACTCAAAAGCTGAGTTTAATTGGCAAATGTATGTGGTAGTCAGAAATTGTTTCTCTTCAGTTTGCTGATTGTAGCTACCTTTGTGCATTGAAAACCTGATCCAAAGCTTCAAAAACAGTGAGGTCAGTTTTAAACTTTAGAAAATTTAAAGATAAAAGGCAGTGATTTTGAAGCCATAAGGTCTTTTATTAACTCATTCATTTTTTTAAATTCATTGATTAATTTTTGAAAATTGGCTTCATTGTTTTTAAGTTTATCATCTACTAACTCAAAAGTATCTGTTTCTGTTTAGTATGTAGTGCAGTGTGGTACCCAAAGGCACTCCAGTGGTATTTCATGGCTGATTCATTTAATTGTTTTTGAGTGAAAACTTCTTCCAAGTTCTAGGCAATCCTTCAGAATATACCACTAAATAAAGTTAATTAAAGTAGAATATTAATATATACATGTATTGTTGACTTATTCATTCAACAAATGTTTATCAAGTGCCTGTCCCATACATGAAACTAGAAGAGAAATGGTTCTTGCCTATAGAAAATATTCTCTTTGGTGAATGGAATATATGTGTACCTATGTTATTTAGGTACAGGACATGACTATATAATTTTAAAAGTGGATATGTGTAATAAATATCTAACTATTAAAAAGGCTCCCTAATTCAGGGACTTCCTTGTGTCAGTTTGGTTGTTGTTGGTGCTCTGAAGAAGACATTTTTGGAGATTCTTTGTTGCTGCTGGATGGGAAGCATGACATGCAGGTGTCCGACCCTTTAATCTGTCATCCTCAACATCTAAAAATCTTAAGTACACAAGTCTACCTGACATTTTGAAAGGTAAGCAGATAATGATGCTCATGTGTTAGCACATTATGTCTAAACGTTTTCTTCTCAGAAATTGAGGGTGCTGCAGAGGAAGCTTGAGGAGCGTGAAGAAGCCTTGTTGGGCCGTGCTCAGGTTGTGGACCTGCTGCAACAGGAGCTGACTGCTGCCGAACAGAGAAACCAGGTACTGCCTTGTGATCTCTACTACCTGCCTTGGGAGTATTCATTTCCACTTTAGTTTGCCAGGCAGCAGGTATAAAATCCTGTTAGAAGCCTTCAGAGAATTGATGCCATTTTTTCAACAAATTCCCTGTGCTTAAGTGGTGGTGATACTATGATGAGAAAAATATATACAGTTCCTTCCCTCATGAGGCTTACATTTCACATCTTTTATTGTTGCTCTTTTCCTTTGTGATTTTAGGTCTAGGGTCCTAGTTTCTTTAGAATGTCATATTTTCCTCTAAGGAGTTTCTTTTCTGTCAGTTTACCCCTTCTCTGTCTTCAATGGTTCTTCTGCTTTATGTACTGTCCCTTCTTTGTTTCTTTTGTTGTTTAACTTTATGTTGGTTTGAAATAATCCCACCATGCAATATTCCCTTAAATTTAAAGGTGATCAAGGATGCTGATGTTCTAAAATCTTAAACTCAGGTATCCTATTCCCTGACTGTAGCCCATCCTGTGATTCCCTTTCTTAGGCTGTCCTGACTTTCATTCTCATTAAGATTCCTTGATCCTTTCATGTGTTGCTCTGGTATGTTGGTTCTTTCTTGGCCTCACTCTTTTCCTTATCTGGTATAGATCTGCGACTGACCATTTGGACTACTCCTTTACCAGCCCTTGGATTCCCTGTGTCCCTGCCCCTTCGCATCCAGGGAGCCAAATCCTAATGTGGAATCGGTGCTATGGTCCACATTCTCTGCTTGTTCATTTGGGTCTGCATGCTGCTGGAGAAAGCCATATCCTTTCTTCTTAATTTTCAACTCTCCTTGAGAACGACTGTCTTTCTTGCATAGAAACATGTTCCCATATCTCCAGTTCTAACAGAACCCATACCCTGACCCTGAGTTCCCTTTCTGGCTGTCATTGGATAGTCAGGTTCAAATCCCAGTTGTGCTACTTATTAGATAGGTACTATGGAGATAGTTACATATGTGTGACTTGATGGTAAGTTTCCCTTCTCTGCTCCTTTTAGTACCTTATAAGTATCTCTCTCATGGCCTCTAATATTTTGTATTATAATGATCTGTTTAAGTGTGATTCTCCCACTAAACTCTGAGTTCCTTGAGGGCAGGTACTGGATCCATTTATTCAGTATTTATTGAGTACCATGTACTCAGTATGCCATATATTATGCTAGATGCTGGAGAACAGTGATGATAAAACAGACACAGTCCCTTTCCTTATTGAACTAATTTTGTATTGGGAGACACATAAGTGAAAAGCTAATGACACAAATAAATATATATATGAATAGAAACTGTCAAAAGTATCAAGAAGCAAAAACCAGAGGGTCTTATGGAATTGTAGGTTTGGTCCTGTGTGTCTAGGCCTGGGCTTCACCTAGAAGAGGCTCTTCACTATGCTTATTGAAATGAAAGAATGAATTTATGGTTCATGAGGCTTTGTCTTTTTTTCCTAGATTTTCTCCCAGCAGTTACAGCAGATAGAAGCTGAGCAGAGTACTTTAAGGAACACTATAGAAACAGAAAGACAGGAGTCCAAGATTCTGATGGAAAAGATGGAACTTGAAGTGGCAGAGAGAAAGCTATCTTTCCATAACCAGCAGGAAGAAATGCATCATCTTCTAGAACAGCTTGAACAGGCAGGTCAAGCCCAGGCTGAACTGCAGTCCCGGTACAGTGCTTTGGAGCAGAAGCACAAAACAGAAATGGCAGAGAAGACCTCTCACATTTTGAGTCTTCAAAAGACTGAACAAGAGCTGCACTCTACCTGTGATGCCCTAAAGGTTCAAATTTCAAAGCTTCTCCAAGATAAGAGTGAACAGGCAGCTCATTCAGCTCAGGTCATTCAGCAGCTGGAAGGTCAGTATTTGATTGTGTTTGAAGCCCATTTGTCTAGCATCCCTTTAAAATTTCAGGTATCTCTTAGTGACATCATTTGCTTAAACCAATTGAATGAATAGAATGATTAAGAAAGGTGTCTCTTCTGAACTCTTTGTTGCATTTCTCCCATCTCTGACTGAAGTTATAATCTGGCTTAATAAAATTATTATTATAGTACTAAAAACTATTGATAGTAATGTGTCAGACATTAAAAAGAACCCTATATGAAACATAACTGTGGTCTGAAGGGCTCACTGACTGAAATGAGTAGGATTTGAATTAATTTGTGGAAAACTCAGGCCAGATCTAGCTGCAAAGGTAGGGAGACTGAATTGCGTGGAGTCATCTTTACTTCTAAAGATGCTTTTCTTATAGGTGAAAATTTCTCTTTAAAGAAAACTTTTATCCTTTAAGGAGGTTTAAAGAAAACTTATTTTTTTTAAATGTGTTATTATTAAAGTAATACATGCCTCTGATTCAGTTTAATTCTAAAAGATTGGCATACAGGAAAGATTTTAGAAAGCATTAAATTGAAGATCTGTATTGAAGAGAGCTGAACATTAACCAGAAAGGCTTAAGGGACATTACATGGGAACAGTGTGTTACATGAGCATGCTGTTCTCTTAAATGAACCATGTTCATGTTGAAAACTATGCTATAGAATCTCAGTAGGATTTATAATGCTTACGTGGAGAGTGAAGAAAATAAAATAAAAAACACTAAGGGCCTTTTTCAAGGGGGAAAGGAAAAATGACTTTTAAAAAAAATACCTAGACCTGTTTTATTTTACCTTTGAAGGAGGTTTACTGAGATGTCCTTTGGTCCTTGAGAGCGTTTAAACAATTTATAAAAATGTTGGTATTGGCATCGTAACTTTAATTAAGATAACTGAACTAGAATAAACAGCATATGGTGTATCCCTAGAAGATAACTAAGTTTCAGGCTTTAGGCAAAGATCATTTCAATTTTATATTCTTTTCCTTAGATCAACTCCAGGAAAAATCCGAAGAAATCAACCAATTTCTAAATAAGGCAACATTGCTAAAACATGAAATAGCATCTCAGACTTCTTTGCCAGATGTTTCTAACGAGGGAACACAGGTAATTAAATGTATACTTCTTATGAATATGATCTATTTGTCTTTGCTGTATCTATACTTGGGTGTTCTAATAGAATTTATTCCAGAAAGTAGTATAAGCCTTCTCTCTTTTCTGCCTGATAAAATGCTTCTTTGGAGCCAATTCTATTTGAAAGGAATCATGAAAGACAGTAGTGTCCCAACAATGAACAATGAGAAAAAAGTACACAATGAGCAGCATAACCTCAAGAGCCTTTCTAATTCTAAGGTCTTAGAACTCTGTACTGGAGATGTCATTAATTTTAATCTTATAATCAGCTTTCCCAGTTGAGAAATCAATTTTGTTTTTGGTAGACTGAGATTTGATCAGGTTTAAAGTATACAATTCAGTCTAACCAAACTTAAAAGTCTATTGTAGAAATCATAATGCCCACATTAATCAGTTAACAGTAAAAAGTTTAATTTCCTGTTGATTGGCCAGTACATTCTCTCTGCCTTCTATAAAAGTCTCTGGAGAGCTAGATTTTAATCACCAGAAGGCTGCTTATTGAGCTTGAATATCAGAACAAGGAGAGTTAGTTTGATGATCTTAATTAGTGTCAAGCTGGGATAACTGGATTAATTCATCTCCATTATAAGATTATATCCTTCCAAATTGACAGATATATTGGTCAGCAGAGTCCCATAGTTCCTGGGCAGTAATGTGCACTGATAAAAATTTTTACTTCCTTGTTTTTGGCATCTAGGCTTTCCAATCTCTTCTATTCTCCCATTCTCAACGTTTTCCTCCAGTGTTTTGTTAAGACATTTTTCAGCAACTCTAAAAAATTCAGATTCCATATATATGTGTTAGCATACAGAAGTTGTTTTTCTCTTTCTGACTTACTTCATTCTGTATGACCGACTCTAGGTCCATCCACCTAACTACAAATAACTCAATTTTGTTTCTTTTTATGGCTGAATAATATTCCATTGTATATATGTGCCACATCTTCTTTATCCATTCATCTGTCAGTGGGCACTTAGGTTGCTTCCATGTCCTGGCTCTTGTAAATAGAGCTGCAATGAACATTGTGGTACATGACTCTTTTTGAATTATGGTTTTCTCAGGGTATATGCCCAGTAGTGGGATTGCTGGGTTGTATGGTAGTTCTATTTTTAGTTTTTTAAGGAACCTCCATACTGTTCTCCATAGTGGCTGTATCAATTTACATTCCCACCAGCAGTGCAAGAGGGTTCCCTTTTCTCCACACCCTCTCCAGCATTTATTGTTTCTAGGTTTTTTTGATGATGGCCATTCTGACCAGTGTGAGGTGATAACCTCACTGTAGTTTTGATTTGCATTTCTCTAATGATCAGTGATGCTGAGCATCCTTTCATGTGTTTGTTGGCAATCCCTATATCTTCTTTGGAGAAATGTCTATTTAGGTCTTCAGCCCATTTTTGCATTGGGGTGTTTCTTTTTTTGATATTGAGCTGCATGAGCTGCTTGTAAATTTTGGAGATTAATCCTTTGTCAGTTGCTTCATTTGCAAATATTTTCTCCCATTCTGAGGGTTGTCTTTTGGTCTTGTTGATGGTTTCCTTTGCTGTGCAAAAGCTTTTAAGTTTCATTAGGTCCCATTTGTTTATTTTTGTTTTTATTTCCATTTCTCTAGGAGGTGGGTCAAAAAGGATCTTGCTGTGATTTATGTCATAGAGTGTTCTGCCTATGTTTTCCTCTAAGAGTTTGAT
>RJWK010052964.1:0-15491 GCA_004363435.1 Platanista minor
GACCCACCTCTCCTCCGTTCAGGAGGAAGACCTTCCGTGGCCTGCTTGGACCCCTCTGCTGATGGAGAGCTCCCTTCTCCCTGCGGTAAGCTTCCCCTTCTCCTGAGAACTCAGCCCGAGAATTCAGCTTCATTCCGAGACACACCCACCTCCTTGCAGCTCCCACCCGCCCGTTATTTGGAGGCGATGGGTTGCTGTGGCTCCACCATGATGATGAAGATCACAGATGCTGCGCATACTTGAGATGGTCACTCTCCCTCTCTGAGCCTCAGTTTCCTCATGCAAAGCTAGGGGCCAACCTGGACTTGGTTCTCCAAGGGTGGAGACAGCGTGCTGGCAGGGAGCTTCAGGGCCTTGTAGTCAGGAAGGGTGCTGTGTGACCTTGGGCAGGTTGCTTTCCTTCTCTGTTTGGGAAAGTGGGTGGGAGAGTCTTCAGGGACCCGCCCACAAGGAGCGCAGTTTTTATCCCCAGCCCCAAGGACTCCTCCAGGAGGGGCCACTTGTCCCCGCTTCTGCACATGGCTCATCCCTGTGCCTGGCCCACGGACGTTACTGAGCATGTGCACAGTACATGTGCAGTGAACCTGAGTGAGAAGGTGACTGGATGGACCCAGTGGAGACACTGTTTCTAAAACTGGGGCAGCAGGGCTTCTGGGTTGTGTGCCTACTGTGTGTCAGACGCATGCCCATCTCACGCCTACTTTGCTGAAAGAGGAGATTGGGGCCTTGCTGCCCGGGGCCCCGGCCACCAAAGGAACAGAGAAGGGCTGGAGCCCAGTTGGCCTGGGGCCCAAGCCAGCCGAGCACTGGCCTCCAGCCGCCTGCTCCTCACCTTGGCCACAAACGGGGGGCTGGCCACCCTGTTCTGCGTGCCTACTGTGTGCTGGCACATGGTTTCTCTTCATGGTCAGAACCTTGAGGTAGGGTTTGTTTTTGGTTACAGATGCAGAAGAGACTGAGGGTCTGAGAGGCTAAGCGACTTGATCAGAGTGACTCAAACTTTGGTTCAGGGTTCTGTAGCCTGCGGTTGCTGGAGCTCTTCCCGTAGCAATAAGCACCGTTAATAGGAAACAGGCCACTACTGGCCCTGGATCTGGCACTGCACTGAGCCTTCTGCTTCTCAAATCCTCACTTCAACCCAGCTGCAGGGATTATCAGCCTCGCTTTAGCTGCGACCAAACTGGGGCTCAGAGAAATAAACTTTCTCACCCCAAACCCCACAGCCTCTAAGTGGGGAGCTGGGATTTGAACCCAGATGTTGGACAACCGAGCCTCGCCTGGACCTCCAGGTCTGCTGCCCGAGAGCAAGGGGTCCCAGGAGGCAAAAGCCCCCTGGGGGGCCTGGGGTGGGGGGCCGGGACCCCAGGCGGGAGGGGCAGGGGCACGACAGCTTGTGGAAGGTCAGGGAAGGCACGGGTTCCGAGGCACATGGTGGGCCAGGAGTGACCCGGCCACCGTCCCCACCCCCTGCGGCAAAGCTGCAGACCCAAGACCTCAGAGAGCTGTGTCCTCGGGGTTATTGTGATAGGGCTTCCTGCTGCATCCAGCACAGGTCATCACGCCTCTGTGTTTCCAATTACAGCTGGCCTCCTCCTACCTTCCAAACCCGCCCAGCCCACAGAGAAGGCAGCCTGGTGTCAAGGTTAGATAGAAGGTTTGTTGGCAGCTCTGCTGGGACCTGCTCCTTCCCCCAGGAGGTGCCAGTTCTGGAAAGCTCTCTGCTGCCCCCTGGTGGGGGAGGCCTGGGAGGGGCCTGCAGCATGGCGGGGCCGCTCTGGGGCTCCCCGACCCCAGGACCAGAGGAAGGATGATGGAGCCCCCCGGGGCCTTCCAGGCTCTGCATCCTGGGCGCAAAACCAAACCAAGGCTCTCCTGACTCGGGAGCCCCTCTCCAGGCTCCGTTTTTTTTCTGTTAATGGGGAGGATGGGAAGTAAAATGACTGCTTCACGGTCCAGGAGATTTCTTTCCGGACACGAAAATGTTTTGGAACTAGACAGAGTGGTGGTTGCACAACATTGCGAATGCACTAAGTGCCACTGAATTGTTCACTTTAAATTGGTTAATTTTATGTTATGTGCATTTCATCTCATCAAAAAGAGAAGCTTTGGGACTTCCCTGGTGGTCCAGTGGTTAAAAATCCAAGCTTCCACTGCAGGGGCATGGGTTCAATCCCTGGTCGGGGAACGAAGACCCCACATGCCACACAGCCGAAAAAAAAAAGAGAGAGAGAGAGAGAGAGAGAAGCTTGGAATAGTGCTGTGGGGTGGGTGAGAGCCACTGGGGATGCCCACGGCCTCTGAACCTGGCACCCTGTCTGGAAGTCGGGGATCTGATTTCAACCCTGCCTAGATTCCTGGTCCTTGGCGGGTTGCTGGGAGGAAAGGGGAGAGAGAGGGCGGGGAGAGCTGGGGTAGCCGGCCCAGGTAAGCCTTTTTTTTGTTTTGTTTTGTTTTGTTTTGCGGTACGCGGGCCTCTCACTGCTGTGGCCTCTCCCATTGCGGAGCACAGGCTCCGGACGCACAGGCTCAGCGGCCGTGGCTCACGGGCCCAGCTGCTCTGCGGCATATGGGATCTTCCTGGACCGGGGCACGAACCCGCGTCCCCTGCATCGGCGGGTGGACTCTCAACCACTGCGCCACCAGGGAAGCCCCTAGGTAAGCCTTTAAATACACTCAGCAGTGGACTCCACGTCGGGCTGGAGGCCCTGACACCACATGTCCTGAGGGCCGACTGGGGGTTGGAGGCGAGACTGGCCAGGCTGGGCAGGAGGACACCCAGGTGGGGGGCACTTGGATCCCCTTCTCCTGTCTCTATCACTTTCAGGACACAGAACTGGGGTAGAGAGGTATGGAACCATGTACCCACCCTTGGGTCCTAATGGGACACATCACATGGGGCAGGCTGGCAGAGTGGTGCAGTGGTTACTATGCTGGGCTCTGGAGCTCTGCCCCTACCTACCTGCTGTGTGACTGAAGGCAACAGACCCAACCTCTCTGTGCCTCTGTTTCTTCAACTGTAAACAGATATAACAGTCCCGACCTCACAGGGTTGTTTGAGGATTAAAGGCAGACAGAGCACAGTGCTGGACATTCAGTGAGGGTCCAGGGAAGGGAGAAAAGGCCCAGGGAGTCCCACGACCTGAAACTGGGGTTTGAGGGAAGGGCTTGCCCAAGGCCACACTGTGAGTGACCGGCTGGGGGGACCTGGCCTGGGTCGGCTAGATTCACAGTCCTGCCCACTCATACCCGAGGACGGGATGCAGCAGCAGGGTGGCCCCCGGGGACAGGGCCCAGTCCCCAGACACTCCCCAGGAGGCAGCCCAGGGAGGGGAGCCTGAGGACTCCAGGTTTTGGCAAAAAACATTTATTGCTATTTGACCCCTGCCCTTGTGCCCCCATTTCCCAGGAAGCGAGCCCCCTGAGACACTGGGACAGACGGAGGCCACGGCTCAGGACGGGGGCCCGGGGACCAGCCAGGCCGCCCGCCCGCAGCACCGCCCAGGGGCCAGGTGTCCCCGGCGGATGTTGAGCTCGGTGGCAAAGGTCCGAGCCTTCTGGTAGAAGAAGAGGGACTTCTCGCGGTCCAGGAGGAAGTTGTGGTAGATGGCAGCCAGGCGCGTGTAGATCTTCATCTGCACTTTCTTGTTACCCAGGTCCACGGCCGCTGCCAGCGCCAGCTGGTAGTACCCAGCCGCGTCGAGCGGGTCCTGCAGGGGAGACGGCACGTAATCAATGGGACAGCTCTGCACCGGGTGCTCTGGGGGAGCTGTCTCCCCCAAGGCTGTACCCTGCCTGCCTCTCTAACCCCAGGACTGGGCCCATGACAGGGCTCCAGGGGGACAGGATGCTTCATTGCCCCAGACGGGCCACAGCTTCAGTGCCTCTGGGCTGGCCCTGCATGCTTTCCCCAAGGAGGTGCCCACCTGCTCCCGGGGCTGCCTGAGAGCGACTGGAGGTCTGCGGGGGCCTGGACTGGCGTCTCGGTGGCCCTGGTCCCTCCTGTGCTCTAGACCCACTGGTCCTTCCCGTTCCTAGAGCCAGGACTCGAACCTTGTAGCACCCAGCGTCCCCTCGTCCTGGAAGCCTCTTCCCTGCTCACCCCTGGGACCTGCGGGGGACATCTGTGGCTTCTCCTTGGGCTGAGCTGGGGTCTGACCGGCTGCTCTGAGAGCCCCTAGCAGGGCTACCCCGGACCAGGGTGGCCATGGCTTGACTACCTCCAGCCCATGTCCACACTGATGCCAGCACGAACAGACTTCCCCGGGTCAGGCCCAGCGCAAAACCGGTCACGGGTGTCATCTCAGAATCCCCTGCAACTCCAAGGGGGCGTGCCTCCCCCCAGGACATGGGATCCCGTTTCAGACACATCTTTGCCTCAAACCCAACATCCCCAGGCTGGGATGTTCCCCCACCCCCGCCAACTCCTGTCTCCCACCCCAGCTCCCCCAGGTCCTCCACCTGAGGTCACCCAAGGGACTGCTCTAAACCCAAACCCAGCCCGGCCACCCCTTCTCACAATGGCTGCCCAGGACAGAGGACAAAGTCCAAAGTCACCAGCCCTGGCCCCTCACTGCCCCCCCCCCCCCCCCCCAGAGCAAGGACCCAGAAGACAATTAAAGCAAGTGTGTGTAGCAGTTCAGCGACACTGTCCCAGCCCCAGCCCCGGCCGGGCACAGGACCCTTTGTGGATGGCAGGGATGGGGAGGCCAACACGGCTGATTCTGGGACTACAGGACCACAGGGGTCGACGAGCACTGAAACAGAGGGAAGCTGTGGGAGCCTGGGAAGCACCTGACTCCGGGTAGAATGGGAGGGCTTCCTGGAGGAGGAGGCATCCCAAATAATGGAAGGAATTGGCCAGAGTGGGCAGTTGGGGGTGGTGATGTGCATTCCTGTGCATGTGTGCACATGTGTGTGTAGAAGTTAGCGGGTGGAAGACTCAGAATTCACACCCAAATCTTTCCTAGTCCAAGCCTCGCTCTTTCAGCTATGACCCACCACACACAGGCTAAAGATGGTCCTGCCTCTGTCCAGGGCCTCTTTCTCCTTCCCATCCCTGCCCCACGCAGCAGAGCCCCTGGGTCACACGCAGGGCACGAGGGGCCGCTTTCCCTCCTGGGCACATGGAGAAGGGTGTGAGGTGAGGGAATTCCAAGACCTCAGAGTGCTAAAGGCAGGCGCGGCCTTGGCAGGGCGATCACGGTGAGGCTGTGGACGGTAGCGCAGCTGCGGAGCCCATTTGGAGGGAAGTGAAGGAGTTCTCTGCCCCTTGACCCCAGCTGCCTGGCCAAGGGAAACTGGCCTCAGCTGCAGCCCTGCCCTTTCCTCCCTGCCTGGAGTGACCGTGGAGAGATTAGCCCCCGTCCCCAGGGCTCCCTCCCAGTGTCAGGGGCCAGCGAGCATTCCGCCTGGGCTTAGATCAGACCCCTGGGGTCTGGAGCTGACCCCGGCCTGGCTCACCCTCCCTTCCCCAACTTGGGCAAATCTGTTCACCTCCCCAGCCTCAGTTTCCGCTTCTTGTTTTGAGCTGAGGAACCTCACACGGCTCCCTGCTGAGGTACAGAACTGATCGTGCAGAACCTGGGGTGGTACATGCTCAATGTGGCCCTATCCTCAGACCGTCCAGGGGCACAGGGCTCTGGGCGTATGGAGAGGTGGGCTCAGGAGAGGCTGGCCCCAGTCCTGCTCCACCACCAGGCCCCCTTCCCAGGAGGGGGATGTGTAGAGAATGTGCAGGGTCACAGGGCCCCAGGGTTCCAGGGTGTGAGCCTCGGAGTCCCATGCCCGCAGGGCTACATGGCTGCAGAGTCCCAGGAGCTGAAGGCCCAGCGCGCCATTCCTCATCCTACTGTAATTAGCTGCCCATTCCTAGCCTCAGTCTCCGCCCTGTTCTGTGGGCTCACCAGCTCCTCCTGCAGCAAAGCATTTGAAGAGTCAACCACACAAATCCCAGACAGAACAGAGCCCGGACAGCATAGAGCCTGGACAGCATGAAGCCCAGACAGCACGGAGCCTGGACAGCATGGAGTCCGGACAGCACGGAGACCGGACAGGTCGGAGCCCAGACAGCTTAGAGCCTGGACAGGTCGGAGCTCAGACAGCATGGAGTCCAGACAGCATGGAGCCCGGACAGGTCGGAGCCTGGACAGCAAGGAGTCTGGACAACACGGAGCCCGGACAGATTGGAGCCCAGACAGGTCAGAGCCTGGACAGCACAGAGCCCGGACAGGTCGGAGCCCGGACAGATCGGAACCTGGACAGCACGGAGCCCGGACAGCACGGAGTCTGGACCCTGGTGGGGCTCAGCTGCAGGGGTCATCACTGCCCTTGGGATCCCCCAGCGCTGCCTGGCTCTGACATAGCAGAGGCTGCAGTGACCGCTTCTGACCACCATGTGTCACCAGTGCACAGGCTGGTCTGCCCTAGGCAGGGGACTGGGGGTCACCTGCAGGGAGTGGGGCATCTTCCAGGGCCGCCCCAGCTCCTAGATGCCATTAGTTGGGGAGGGGAAAGGGAAGAGCTCAGCCCCTGGGCTGGAGCACCCTCACCCCTTAACCAACACAGAGCAGGGATGCTGTGCAGGTGCTGTGCTAGACCCAGAGTGGGGGTGATGGGGGGTGTCTGCCCTTGCGGGAGACATTTTCAGGCCCTTGTCTGCATCCACTGCAGGGCTCAGAGACAAATGGAAAAGCAGTTCCCTTCTCCCAGCCCTGTAGCTCTGACAGGGCAGCGGCTCAGCCAGGGTGCTTGAGTGGTATCCCTGCCATAAAACCTGTGGCACCCCACCTTGAGCCCCAGTCTCCCTCTCTGTGAACTGAGGTGATAATAGTGCCCCTACCCCCATCCAGGTGATGTGAGGATACCAGGATGGAAGAGCTCTACACAGACTGGCAAGCTTCCTGGAGGAGGTGCCAGGGTTTGGGTTGCACCTTGCAACGTGTGTCTCTAGGAATAATGGTGACCCTTACCCTGCCCCAGGAATGTCTTTTTCCCCCCTCCCCCATTATTCTGTGGCTACTTCCTGCTTGACCGCCGAGACTCAGCTTTGCCGTCACCTCCTCCAGGAGGCCCCCTGCCGCCACTACACTCCATTTTGTCCTTTACCCAATGGCCGCATCATCTGTTCACACGTCAGCGTCCTGCACTGACCCTGAGCTCTAAGAGGGCAGGGCCTGACCCGCAGGGGAACTCACAGAGTGTCCGCTGGCCTCGCCTGCTCCTCACAGGAAGCCCAGAGCTCCGGGGAGGCCACTGGGACTGGAGAAGGACCTGGACCCAGGCCTCCCCTGTGTGGGTGCACGATGGCCGCCTCACCCCAGCATCCCAGCCGTGCCCACACCCGCTCACCTTGAGGTCATAGAAGATGATGTCACCGAGCACCAGATACACCTTCATGTAGTACAGGGTCTCCTCGTCAAATTCCAGCGGCGACGTGCAGAGCGAGAGTGCCTCCAGGTAGAAGTGCTCGGCCAGCTCCCCGTGGCCCAGCTGCTGGTGCAGGGCGGCCAGCCGATGGTAGGCCACCCGCTCGTTCAGCCGGTCCCCTGGGGATGCAGGGAGGGGCCGCGAGTGAGGACACGGCTGCTCAGGGCAGCGGGGCACAGGCCAGCCAGGAGCACCCGGGCCGTCACTGTCTCAAAGCTCCAGCCGGCCCCTTCCTGGCCCCAGACTCACTTTCCCATCTGTAAAGGGGACCTGATAAAGCCCACTCCCCGACTGCCTCGGAGATGCGGCAAAGTCATGGATCACAATGCCCTGGCTCTGGGCCTTCACGGACCCTCCTGGACAGGGGGCCTTGGTTACTGTTTTGACTGGAGAACCCAGAGTCCTGTGGTCTGTGCACCTGCAGGTGCCAGGGCTCTGGTCAACCTGCAAACACGACGTTTGGCCTCCCTCTGTACAGTCAGCGGCCCCTACCCCATCCTCGGGGAGTCACCACACGAGGCTGTCTCCAAGATCTTCCCCCTTCCAGGGCTCCTCTGCTGAGCACCTACTGTGTGCCCAGCCCTCTTGGGCTCCCTGTCTCGGGGAAGACAGATGGCCTAGAACAGCACATTAGGGACAGAGGGATGCCGGGCATTGAGGGACCGGCCTCTGGAAAGGGGACTGGGATTTGGCCAGCCAGCAGGGGCTGCTGGCGGCGAGTGGGGAAGGGACAGCGGGCAGAAAGGCATGGGGTGGGCCCGCCTGGCAGGTTCGGGAGTGTTGGGAGCACAGGGCGCCTTGGCCAGCCTCGTGGCGCAGCGGGGGAGCCACAGAGCTGGTGCTGCTCGTCCAGCCTGCAGCGCTTCCTGAGACCCCAGGCAGGCGGGCGGGGCGGGCGCGCTGCTACCCGTCTCGGCAGCCTGGCCCGCAGGAGAGGCGCCTGCAGCCCGGGAGACCCGCGGCCGTGCTCAGACCTCAGAGGTAGAGGCCCCAGGCCCAGGGTGCGGCTTACCCAGGGTGACGCTGAGTGCCAGGGCCGTGTGGGCGAACTCCAGGCCCTCCTGCGGCGCCTCCGTCTCGGCCAACAGCGCTGCCAGCTTGTTGCAGAGCCGCAGCTCAGCCTTCTGGCTCCCCATGTTCACGGCCAGGGGCAGCGCCCTGTCCTGCGAGCACAGGCGGGAGGGTCAGGCCTCCGCCCGCAGCAGCCAGCCAGGCCCGGTACCCTCCTCAGAGCCCCCGCTAACCCACTGGAGCTTTACACAGCTCTGCCCCCCCGGGGAAGGCCAGCTCAGAGCGGTGTGACACCCCCAGCGTCCCTGGGCCATGAGCAAGCTGGGTGTGAGCCTTGCCTATCGAGCTACACCACACACGCTCAGACCAGCCCTGCCCCTCCTGGGCGATGGACTCCTGACCAGGAAGGTCCAACACCCCTCTAGGCTCTAAATACGCCGCGTTTATCTGTCCCCTGGGGCTGAGCCACACGCACGAGCTGGGCAGACGGACAGGGAGAAGCTGCCCTCCCTGGCAGCCACGTGCAGACCTGGGCCCTGGTCCGGGTCCTCCCCCTGATGTGCTTGTGTGTCCTTAGGCACACCCCTGTGCCTCTCTGAGACTGTTTCTTCATCTGTAAAATGGGGACAGTCCTCACATCCCAGGGTTGTTTGGATCACTGGGATGCATGTCCTACGATGGTCCTTCTTGCTCTGTCGCTCCCAGGCTGGGGATGGGGCCAAGATCATCCCTGACCAAACCAGTGGGAAACTAAACATACGCATGGGGGACCCTGCCTCCAGGAGGGATGCCCCCTGAGGCCCACCTGCCTGTACCCACAGCAGCCACTCACCCGGTAGAAGGACACGGCTTTCTCCCGCTCCCAGGTCCCATTAAAGAAGATGTCTCCAGCCGCCTCAAAGAGCTGCAGCCCCAGCTTGGGGTCCCCTGTGTACAGGGCCGCGTTCTGTGCCACCTGTGGGGATGCAGAAACTCTCATGGGGCCCCCAGTGAGCCGGCAGGGCGAGGTGGCCAGGCCCACTAGGGGAAGCTCACAGCCACCTGCCAGCCACCCGGGACCCTCTGTCACACCGACACGGAGTGAGGGCTCTTTCCTCTCATACACCTCAGTCCCTGTGCATGTGGGGCCCTCGTCACCTGCTGGCATGAGGATAATCATCTAAGCCCTGCGTCCCAGGAGGAGGCCTTTCCAGCTGAGGCCCCAGGAGACGGCACGTGTGGGCAGGGGAGGCACTTGGGACAGAGCTCAGAGCCAGCCTCCGAATCCCACCGGCCATGCCCAGACCACAGCATCCTCTGCTCAACTTCACCTGGGGCTCCCAAATCCTGGCTCCTTGGGCCCCCCTATTTTCCCTCCCAAGCACTTAGAGACACCCGACCGCATGTCCCCTTGTCGCTCCCGCCAGAGGACTGAGGCTGTCGCTCTTCTGTTGCGTCCAGGGCTTTGCATGTGCCTGGCGCATAGTAGGTGCTCAGAAAAAAAGCGCCGAGTGACTGAGGGGACCAGCCCTGGTCCGCAGTCCAGCCACACCCAGCGGCTCACAGCCCAGACCTTGCTACACTCCCGGGCACCTCTGGGCCTTTGCACCTATGAGTCCTGGTGCAGGAATACCCCATATGCCTACCACCACCCTACAATTCAAACAGCCTCCATGACCCCAGGCTGACCGAGCGCACCCCCGGCTCCTTTCTGTGCCGCAGCCCGGGCCCCAGGCGGCATTGCTTGCAGAGGAGGCTGCACCCTCCACCAGCCGCCAGCTCCTGACCTGGTTCGTCAACCCCTGCCTGGCCCAGGGTAGGTACACAGCAGGTGCCCAAAAAGGAAAAAACCCACAAGGCTCTTGGGTCTCTCCATTTGCCACAAATGTTTGAGAAACTGTCAAAAGACGGAGCTTCTGTGATAAATGTGGTTTTTAAGGAGAAACGCCGTACGCTGCTGAAGCAAGTTCTGTGTGTCAGCTGAGTGGGCACAACATTTGCACATTTATTGAGCACTTGCTGTGTACCAGCACAGTCGGGGGCACTGTCCCCGGAGCCTCTGTCCCCAGAGCTCGCGTGGTTATGGGAGATGCTGGAGGTCTGGGGCGGTGGGAGGTGGCACGGGCATCTGGCACGCGGCGGCTTAGGGATGAGGGGGTGGGTGGGGGAGGGGCCGCGCGCACGCCCGGAGCCCTCGCACCTGGATGTAGAGATCCACCAGCTCATTCTGCTGGAGGATGTAGTACACCTTCCCCGCCTGCAGCCACGCGTACGCTTCCTTATCCTTCTTCTGCAGGTCGATGAATATCCCCAGACTGCGCTTGGTGTAGTCCAGTGCGGATCTGTAGGCCCTGGAATTAGATGTGGGCGGTCAGAAGAGGTCTCCCCGGCTGGCCGCCCGCGTGGCGTGGACAGGGCTCTCCCCAGGGCCGTCTGGCGACCATGGACCTGAAACGTCAGGAGCAGGAAAAGAGCCTGCCCTTCCCAGGCTGTTGGGAGATCCGGGATGAACATACAGCAACTCGCCCAGCAAAGATTATGGAGACCCTTGGCACGGAAACAGGCAGCCGCAGGGCAGGAGGAGCGTGCTGTTTGTCTGCCTCACTTCCCCAGACGCGGGCCCGTGTCACTTCCAGACGCAGCAGGGATTGTGGCCACTGGGCAGAAATTTAGAGATCGTCCAGGCTACTGGCTCTCACACCAAGGGAGCATCGGAACCACCCAGGGGGCTGTTCAGACACAGATCGCAGGGCTCTGCTCCCACAGCTACTGACTCAGGATGTCTGGAATGAGGCCTGGGGATGTGCATTTCCAACCAGCGCCCCCGGCAAGGTGGAGGCTGTTGATCCGGGGTCCCCACTTTGTGGAGCATCGATCTAGGTCGCTGGCCCATTGGTCCTGCTGTGAAACGAAGGCCCGAGGATGAGGGGTGGAGGCCAAGACTGGCACATCTCCTGAGTCCAGGGGAACCTGGCTCCTCCCCTGCCCTCGGGGAGTGCCCACGCCGGAGGGGATGTTGTGAGACTCTGCCAGCCTGCAGGCTGTGTGGTCCAGCCATTTGTCACCCAGCCCCGGTCAGGATGCTCTGGGTGGGCTTCTTCAGATGTGATTCTGAAATCCTGTCCCAGGGAAGCAGGTGGGACGGTCAGCTGTCTCCAGTGGATGAGAATCCTCTGGGCACACGTGGCTGCTGTCCTCACATCTGAGGGGACAGATGAGGACCAGACTACCTCGCCCAGAGCTGGGCCAGCGAGAAAAGACTCAGGGCAGACAGGGGTCAGCTTCCAGAAGCCACCACGGCAGGAAGAAAAGTCCAGAAACACATGCTCTGCCTCCCTTGGGGCTGAGACCAGGCCTGCTGGCTCAGAGCCTGTCTGACACTAAAGGCATGAAATGGTCCTCGAGGAGGGGCTGTGCTAGGACGGTGGTCCAGCATCCTCACCACCCTTCCTGCCCCCAGGGCCAGCCCTCACCTCTCAGTGCCCAGGGCCAGGTAGAGCTGGCTGATGGCCTCCAGGAGCTGCCCCTCCAGGACCTTGTCGGCCACCCTGCGGGCCAGCGAAAGCTGGAACTCGTGGTAGACGATGCACTGGGCCTCACTGGGCATGACTGTGCTGTAGAAGTGACACAGCCGCTGGGCGGCGTGCAGCTGGCCTGGGCAGGAGACAAAAGGAAAGGCCCCCATCATGCATCACACCAGCGTTTGCAGGGTCAGAGTACCCTGCTGGGTGCCCGCCTCTGTGAGCTGGGGTCATTGCACGTGCAGACAGGCTGAGTGTCCTGCTCAAGGCCACAGAGCCGGCGAGCATCTCGAGACAGGGCCAGGCTAGGCATGTCACAGGGACTCGAGGGGCAGCACCCACCACTTTTATAACCCTCAGGCTGGGCTGTCCTGGCCGGGCTCTCCCACCGCACCAGGGTGCTGTTTCTGCTCCTCCCAGCCAAACAGGGGCTGCCCTCACACTGAGAGGACAAGGCAGGGATCACCGACACCCCGCTGTGGCAGAGGGGCAAGCTGAGTTCAAAGCTGGAGCACACGGCACGCGGTGGAGAAGGGATTCAAACCCAGCTCCGGTATTCCAGAGCCGATGCTCCTTCATGAAGCCGGGCTCCAAGCCCTCAGCCATACTTGCCTCTCCTAAAACCAGAGGGCTGGAAACAGTTGGGAGCTTCCACTATTAAAAATGACCCGGGGATGAACAAGCCAAGAGAAGACTTGAACGACGTGGCGAACCAACCAGACCTAACAGACCACAGAACGTGTCCCCAGCAACAGCAGAGCACGTGTTCTTCACGTGCCCACGAACATTCTCCAGGACGGACCAGAGGCTGGATCACAAAACTATTCTCTGTAAACATAAAAGGATTGAAATCATGCGAAGCATGTTCTCCAGGTGCAATGGAATGAAATCAGAAATCAGTAACAGAAGGAAGTTTGGGAAATTCACAGATCTGTAGACATGAACAGCATATTCCTCAATCACCAGTGGGTCAAGGAAGGAAACTAGAAGATATTTGAGATGAGTGAGCATAAAAGCACAGCAGGGCTTCCCTGGTGGCGCAGTGGTTGGGAGTCCGCCTGCAGCTGCAGGGGACACGGGTTCGTGCCCCGGTCCGGGAGGATCCCACGTGCCGCGGAGCGGCTGGGCCCGTGAGCCACGGCCGCTGAGCCTGCGCGTCCGGAGCCTGTGCTCCGCAACGGGAGAGGCCACAACGGTGAGAGGCCAGCGTACAGCAAAAAAAAAAAAAAAAAAAAAAAAAAAAAAAAAAAAAAAAAAAAAAAAAAAAAAAAGCACAACGTACCACAATTTAGGGGATGCAGAGAAAGCAGTGCTTAGAGGGACGTTATTACTATAAATGCCTGTGTCAAAAAAAGAATACAAATTTCAAATCGAAACCCTAAACTTCCCCCTTGAGAAACTAGAAAAAGAAAAGTTAGTTAGACCCAAAGCAAGCAAAAGGAAGGAAAAATAAAAATTCAAGCGGAAATGATAAAATAATAGAGAATAGAGAAAATCAATGAAACCCAGTGATGGTTCTTTGAAAAGATTAACAAAATTGACAAATCTTTAGCTGGACTGACCGAGAAAAAAAGAAAGAAGATGAAAACGCCTAAAACCAGGAGTGAAAAAGGGGACATTACTACCGAGCTCACAGAAACAAAGGGCACGCTATGAACTATTGTATGCCAACAAATTAGGTAACCAGGATGAAATGGACAAATCCTAGAAAGACACAAACGACTGAAAGGGGATAAAAGAGGAGCCAGACCAAGCACTGAGTGACCCTGGGGTGTCACCCTAGCCCTTAGTCTCCTCACTGTTCAATATGGGGGAGGAGCAAACAACATGACCCTCTGGGTCCCCCAGCCCTGCATTCCCAAGTCTGAATCCCCCAGTGCCCGGGTTTGGGGAGGTGGGTCAAAGGAGGTTCCTGATAGGCACACGGGGTGGGGTGGGGGGCCACGTTCCACTGACGAGCACCACCAGGACCTGCCTGAGGGCACAGGGAAGGTCAGGGACCCAGCTCTTGGTTCCTTCTGGAGGTCCAGAGGGACCCCCTCCAGCCTCAGTGAGTGGTCTACATCCCTCAGTAGCTCCCCAGCACTCTCAGGAAAAACACCAAACCACAGCCTGGGCTCCTGGGCCCCTGCCTAGCTTCCCACCTGAGGTTCTCACCACCACCACCACCCGCCACCGGACCCTCCCATTCCAAACTTTGCACCTCCCTGTGTGGCCCAGCTAACTCACCCCAGGGCCTTTGCACTGGCTGCTCCTTCTGCCAGACCCCCATCCCGTGCTTGGCTAAACCCTCCTCATCCCTCAAGTCCCAGACTAATCAGACTGCCCCGACCCATGAGTTGAGGCCTGGTGCCACCCATATTTAAGCTGAGCTCCTGCTTTTGTGGCTCTTGTGAGCCAGGCATCTGTTTCCCATGCTTGGCCTCCAGCCCCCAGTGAGGACCACTCAGGTCCATTTGCTGGTGGAGCCCCACACAGAGCCTGGCGTATTCACACAAGTAGCTGTTGGATGAAGCAACTGATGCTAGCTGTGCAGGGCTGTTGGGAGATGCCAGCACCAGCTAAAGCACCCAGCATTCAAGGCCCAGGTGGCTCCTCGGCACGGCTGCCCCCACCTGGCCTGGACTCTGTCCGGGGTCACCACCGCCCATTTGCCGGAGACTGCCAGGATTCCCGGCCTCGGCAATGCACAGAGCAGGATGGTCCCAGGCAAACCGGGATGAGTCGTTTGCTCTGGTGACATCTGGCCCAGCGTGGGACACCCTCAAAGCGTCTGCAAACATCTGCTGGTTTCCAGTACTCGGCACTCAGTGCAAAAAACAACCGCTCGCCTCTGAATCGCAAACCCCAGGTGTGTTCTGAACAGAGATGGAAAGAAAACATGTTTTCTTTCTTTCCAGGAAGCCAGTGTGCCCCACACTTACTCTCCAAATGGTCTGTCTCCACGGCGACCAGAAAGGCCCACTCGTAGTAGCACTTGCCCTGCCGGGTGAGGGCCCTGCGGGTGCACAGGTGACCCAGCCGCAGGAGCACCTGGGTGAAGTCTGGGCCGCACTCTCTGCTGGGCAGCCGTGAGAAGAGCTTCACGGCCTCTAGGAAGTAGTGCTGGGCCAGCCTGCTGGCGCCGGTCTGCAGGCACAGGGTCCCGAAGTTGGCCAGCACCACCGCCTTGTTCCGCTGGCAACCCAGGCGCCTGGCAACCTGCAGGGCGCGGTAGTAGCCCTCGGCCGCCTGCCGAGTCCTGCCCATCCTCTTCAGGGCAATAGCTACCATGTTGGCGATCACGCCCTCCTGGTCCAGGGCGGCCACTGCCGCCTCCAGAACGGACTCCAAGATTTCCAGGGCTGTCGGGATCTGCCTGTGAAGCACGTGCAACCAGGCGAGGGCCACCAGGCGGTCCACGACCGTGCGGCCGCCAATCTGGGCGTCCATCTCCGTGGCCCGTGTCATGAAGGCGATGGCCCTGCCCTGTCGCCCGTGCTGGCTGTGCAGCTGGGCCAGGCTGGCGTAGATGGGGCCGCGCAGCTCCCGCCCCGCGCCCGAGGCCGGGGAGGC
>RJWK010052965.1:0-15490 GCA_004363435.1 Platanista minor
TTGATTTTTCTTCTTTCCCATGTCCAAAACAGATGTGAAAATGACTTTTTCATCTTTACTGGTGGAAATAGTTGTATTAGACTTGGTATAATGTGAGTACCCTAAACAGCAATGCACATTGGCACAGGCTTAGCGGACAAAGCTGGGGTATCCTTTATTATGAAACTCTCTGAACACAATCATGGTTTTGGAATTCACCTGGTCTGTGACTTTGGTTTACAAAATGAACCAATCCCCGTTTCTGACACGCTTTCTCAGAATCCAGACTTGCCCCGTGTGCTGGAATGTAGAACTTGCTCTTTGCAGGTTTTCTCTTGACCTTGTTGCCTTACCTTCAACGTTCGTTTCTCCATTAAGATTTTTACCTTTGAATAGTTCCTGCGGTTTTGGTTGAAAATGATTTTTCAACCTTGTGATTCTGATAACAACTTCCTTCAAAAATTACACTAATCATGTGAAACTGGTCCCTAACCCATATGGCATCTGGAAATAGTTATTTTTAAATGACTTTATGCTGAAGTATCGTCATAGTTTTGTAGAGAGGCGGTGATCTGTTTTTAATTTGCAGCAGTTTGAAACCATATTGATACTTTTTTTTTTTTTTTTTTTCTGCTGATATTTCAAATTTCCCTTTACGGCAAACACAGTAAGTCGATTAACCTCTTGGCTTCCCTTGCTGTCAGGTGGCAAAGTTTTGTTTACCCAGTGGGGATGTCTAGAGATTAAAAATTCTTTGATTCTGTGTAAAACTTGGATGGAACGTGTTGGAGAGTTCTAAATTGTTGTGGTTTAGTGCTCGAGCTTGGTAGCCCAATGGCTAGTGAAAAGCCTGACTTCCCCTATCAGCTGGGTGGCCCTGGGCAAGTCGCTAAACTGTTTTTGAGACTCGGTTTTCTCATCTACAAAATATTAATGGTATTTTTCCCACCCAACAGTGCTGTTAGAAGAACTAAATGAGATTAAGCACCTTGGCACCCTGCCCAGCTTGTAGTGATAAGTGCTTCATACACATTAGAAAGAGCTACTACTGGGCCTGGTACTTGTAGTTACAGTGGTAGGAATAATAGTTCTGTCCATCACATTTCTCTAGAGTGGATCTAAACATACCTAAAGACTTTCCCAATTCTGATTTCTCCAGCATCCTGTTTGTTCATTCCATCCTTTCATTAATTTTGTTATTAACGCCTACTCGCTGTCCGGGCCTTTAGGAGATGCTAGAGATGGAATGATTGCCTTTTTAAAAGGTAGGTTCCTGCCCTTGTGGACTGCATAGCTTATAACCTAGTCAGAGTGCATATGTCCATTCAAGAATCCTAGAGACATGCAATTGCAACTTTGGTAAGTGCTTCAAAAGAAAGGTGCCTGATGCAGTGAAGGAATGCTTGACTCAGAGGGGTTAAGAGGAGGCATGTGCCTGTGACTTTCTGCTCATTGAGAGCCCAGACCCACCCAAGTGGGAGGACCATGGGTTTGTAACGTACGTACGTGCAGGTGGTCATGTTATCTTACAGCTTGGCTGCCCACCCAAGTGTGAGGAGGACTGAGTTGTTTCACCTGTGGAGCTTATAAAAGCACAGATGCTAAAGGACCATCCCAGATTTGATGAATCCCAGTTTATCATGGTGTGGCCTGTGCAGTATATTTATCCCAAGCTCTTCAGATGATTCCAAGGCATATTGCCTTAGAGCATCAGCTTTCTAAAGGCAGTGACTACATTTTTGTGTGTTTGGACCCTTAAGCCAGAGATCTCTATTATATTACCAATTCCCAAAAGACAAGATTGGTTTTCAATGAAAAGAGAAGAACAAGAAATATATATGCGTTATTTTAAGTGTGTGTGTGTGTGTGTGTGTGTGTGTGTATCTGTGTGTACCTCTTCTTTGTCACCCACTGGTGATAAAATATCCTAATTTTTATTTTATGAAATGATGTTGCTGTAAGATGGTAGTTTGGGGAATAAAGGCAGAAATTACATGTAAATATTAATCAGCTACAGTTTCTGTTTCCAATCCAAGAATTCCAAAAGTCTTAAGAACTCCTTGCTTTTCATGCTATGTATTTTCTTGAAAATTTCCTTATAAATCATACTTTGGGTAGAAACGTTTTTTCAGCAGCAGAATTTTAATTTATTTTTTAATGAGGTGTAATTGACATATAGCATGTTAGTTTCAGGTGTACAGCATAATGATTTGTTGTTAGTAGCTAGTGTAAAACGTTCACCATGTAAGTCTAGTTAACATCCATCTCCACACATAGTTAACAAATGTTTTCCTTGTGATGAAGACTTTTAAGATTTACTCTCTTATCAACTTGCAAATGCAATACAGTGTTATTGACTATAGTTGCCATGCTGTACGTTACATCCCCATGATTTATCTATTTTATAACTAGAATTTGTACCTTTTGACCCCTTCATCCATTTTGCCCACCCCCGGCAACCATCAGTCTGTTCTCTGTATTTATGAGCTTGGTTGTTTTTGTTTTTTCTTCCAGATTCCACATATAAGTGAGATTATATGATATTTGTCTTCCTCTGTCTTATTCCACTTAGCATAATGTCCTCAAGGTCCATCCATGTTGTTGCAAATGGCAGGATCTCATTCTTTTTTATGGCTGAGTAGTATTCCAGTGTGTGTGTGTGTGTGTGTGTGTGCGCACGCACACGCGCGCACGCATGCATTTCTTGCATCTTCTTTATTCATCTATCAGTGAACATTTAGGTTGCTTCTGTATCTTGGCTATTGTAAATAATGCTGTAATGAACACAGGGATGCATGTATCTTTTCAAATTAGTGTTTTTATTTTCTTCGGATAAATACTCAGAAGTGGAAATGCTGGATCATCTGACAGTTCTATTTTTAATTTTTTGAGGAGCCTCCATACCGTTTTTCATAGTGGCTGCACCGATTGATATTCCCACCAACAGTGCACAAGGGTTCCCTTTTCTCCACATCCTCGCCAAAATTTGTTATTTTTCATCTTGATAATAGGGGGATGTTATTTTATTCTTAATCATAAGGTAAATCAAATGCAGTTCATCTTAATCTCCAGCAGATCATTTTTCTTCCTCCTTTCTGTTTATTAAGGTATTTTAAAATATTGATCAGTTCTTTCGGCACAAATTTCTAATGCCTATGTTACATTTGCTTTCTCCTAAAACTTTCCTCTTGAAATAACACTAATGACTAACATTTTTGTCTGTACCAGGTATTGAACAAATATCAAATTCTCATATCAGCCCCCAAATAAAGCTATTATTTTCTCATTTTTTAGATGAGACCACTTAAGCTCAGAGAAATTAAATAACCTCTTAGCTAGTGAAACATGTCACTTAGCTAGTGACCAGGACTTAAAACTAGGTTTAAATAACTCCTTGCCTATTCTGTGACGGTGGGCTGTCTCCACATACAAAGCAATGAATAGTCTGTAAACAAACGCTTAAGTTCATAGGGCCCTATATGTGAAGTGACAAATCTCTCAGGAGTGAGATCAGTTTCCTTCCCACCCACACTCCACCCAAATGACTGCTAAAATTGTATTTTTAATGTACAGTGATATCAAGTTTAATGGATACTGGGGGATAAATCTTTATACAAAGCTTTATACAAAGCTGATGGACTTGAAAAAACAAAATCATTGTCAATCTTGTGAAACCCTGTTAACTTGAATCAAATATCTTGGCAACGGTAATCCCACCGGGCTACGTGCAGGGTTCATAGCCAGAACCAAATGCAGTGGTGCAAACCTGGCCTAAATGAATCCAACTAGACGGATATGTCTCCATGTGTGGCTTACATTTGCCAGAGATAATTGAAAAAAGAATGGATCTGGAGTGAGAGTCATATGAGAGGCCACTGGACCATAACAGGCTGGGCTCATGGAGGGTTTAGTTAGGCTGCTTTATATCACAGCTTAGGGTTTAGACAACCGTCCACTGGGCTATGCGTGATCTCAGTACGAGCTGCCTGGCCCCTGCTGGCTCAAATGTACCCCGTTCCTCATTTTGAATGGGCTGCACTTCCCCAAGCAGCCTTTCATTTTGAGACCCCTGCGTTAAGCCCGTGGAGACTGTGCCGAACCAGGTGACTGGCTTGAGAGTGTGCACATTGGGTTCTAAGCAGAGCTTGGCTGCTCTCTGACCTCACAAGCCACACCCTCCTCTGGACATCCATTTTCACCTCCATGGTGACCAGATGGTGACTAGGAGCCCTTTCAGTTTTAAAGTTAAATAGTATCCTTAAAAACACAGCTGACTTTTGGTGAAGTTGTGATCAGCACATGACTCCTTTTCTGGTACCCATTGATTTCATACTGTCTGAAAATTCCCTCTGCCAGCCCACTCATCAATCAGCATAGAAAAAGATTTGACAGTTGCCATTTATACTTTCTGATTTGATGCCTAATTAAACTTAATCATAAATGAAATACACCATTCCTATTGCATCTTTTAGTACTTAATGATATTTTGCACGAGGATCTGCCATCTAGGATGTAAATTCCATAAAGACGGAGGCACTCGTTCATCGAGCAAATATTTTTCATGCCGGGAGGTGGCTAGGCACTGGGAATACAGCAGTGAGTCAAATAGGAGCGCCTGCCCTACTGGAGCCTAAACTCAGTGGGAGGAAATGGACCCTAAGCAAACACATTTATGATTATCAGAAGGTAAAATGTTAGGAAGGAAAGTTAAGGCAGAGGATTGGCATGGGGAGGGGTGGGGTGGGAAGTTCATACAGGGTGGTCAGGGAAGTTCTTGCTGAAATTGAGGTGAGCAGGAAGGAAACGAGGGTGCAAGCCAAGTTGGGGAGAGCGTTTTTGGCAAAATAAACAGGACTAACAAAGGCTCTGCCCAGGAACATTATACTTGGCGTATTTCAGGATCAGCCATCAGGCCAAGTATAGCAGGTGCTCAGTTAGTGAGGGGCAAGCATTCGGAAATAAAGTCAAAGAAGAATGGGTGAGTTCAGATCATGAAAATCATGAAATTAACATGACACCCCCAGGTAGGCCATGACGACCACTCTGACTTTTGCTCTGAGCTGGACAGGAGCCACCCAAGAGTTTTGAGCAGAGAAGGGAAGTGATAGCCCTTGATCTGGATTATATATCTCCTTTCCCGTAACATTACCAGTTGTGCCCAGCATGTAGTGTGTGCTCAGAAGTTTGATTAAATGATTCTCATTAGTTTTGTTCAATTTACTGTACCACGACTGGGTATCCTCCATGTGGAAGGGACTGCTTTTCTGGTACTGAAGTTTCCATGAACATAGACAGTCAATGGAATTATTTTCTTAGTTAACAGCAGCATGAATTACATTTTTCAAAGCCAAGGCACATTGTCCAATTCACCAAGCCACCTTCTCCCCCCTTGGCTGGCCCCTGCTTGAAGAAAACAATACCTTTTCTTTCCGTTCAACTTGAAACCAAACACAGTTGTCATAGTTTTTGTCACTGTTTTCAGATGTTATAATTCGCATTAATTCTAACCCCAGCAGGTTATAGGTTGTTCATAAGGCTCTTTGCAGGTATTAAAAGGGAAATTGGTAGAATCTTCTTGCTGACTCCTCGTCTTCCCCCTTCCCCTGGTTGTGCGTATTGATACTTTATCAGGAACACCCAAAGGATGACTTGTTATTTGATGTGCCTAGGTCCCAGCCTGTTTGCAGCAAGCCTTTTGTAGTTTTCTCTAAGATGGAGGAAACATAAAGGGTTGGTTTCTAATCCTGCCACTTTTCTCTTCCAAATGCACGTATGCGGTGGCATTTAATTCGTGCATGTAGGTAGGTAGAGATTCCTGTCTTTAGAAGTAGCTTGACATCTTTTAGATTAAAAAGGAAAGCAAAATATAAGTGTTTGGGATCATGAACCATCTACTGGATAATGTTGATGTAAGGATGGTGGCGTAATATGTCCAGTACAACTTTCTGCGCTGTCCAAGGTGGTAGTCACTACTGCATGTGGTTAGTGAGCACTTAAAATGCGGCTGGTGTGACTGAGGAACTGCACTTCTGTTTTATGTTAATGAATTAAATAGCTACATGTGGCTCCTGGCTCCTGTATTGAACAGATTTGATGGGTTGTAGGAGTTGTCTACAGGAAGTCAGCAGGGCACGGTGACTCTTTAAAAATTGAGACCAAAGGCTCTTTTTACCTTTGATCTACCCAGTTGCCTGCAAAAGAGATCCGAGTACCTTCCTTAACTACCCATTCCCAATTATTAAACCCTTGTAAGTCTACATTCTTTTTTTTTTTTTTTTTTTTTCCCCCAGGCAGTGCCTCTGCTGGATTTTTAAATCTCAGTTCTGAACTTCGTTTTGATCCATCCTCCACATTGCAAGCACATTAACTCTCCTCAGGATTAAATCCCCAATTAATCTTCATTTTTTGAAGGATAAAGCTCACAGTCCTTAGCTTTAACGAGCTGAATGGCTTTTTCTCTTCGCAAGATGTAAAATTCTGGCTCTTTCTGTGTCAGCTGAATGTAAGTTTTCCTAATGATGTGATTTTTATTTGGAATCACATGTGGGTACACACTGTCTTTTTCGTATTTGGGGACTTTAAAAAGTCTGCCACTTTCCACTTCCAAAACCATATGCATGCCAGTGCACAGGACCATTCTATGCTTGATGTATCCAGTAGCTGCAGGCAATGGAGCCTCTCTCTTTCTTTCACCTTTGCTCCCTCACCTGGCTATCCTCCTCTGCCCCGTACCGCCACCTTGTTCACCTGGCCTCACTCAAGATTAAAGACTAAGCTTAGATAGCTCTTCTTCTAAGAAGGCTTTCTAAGAATTTGTTGGGTGCCCCTCCAGTGGTCTCCCAAGCTCCTTGGGAGGATGGGGGCGGGGCAGAGGAGACTGTCTTGGGATGTCTGTTTAGCTGCTGGTCTCCCTGGTCAGTATCAGAGCACCTGAGGCAGGGGCCGGAACTGTTTCATTCCCTGTCCCCAGGGCCTAGGTTAGCATCTAGCCCATTGTAAATACTCAATATTTGTTGAAAGAATTCATCTGACAGTCACATGCTGTCATGTGGGGAGTTTTCCGGATCCCAGGCTCCCCCGCCCCACACCCCATAAAAGTAACAATCAGAAGAAAACCCAACTCCTCATGTAGACTGGAATCCTATATACATTTTGTGGAGCTAGCTAATACAAGGTTTGGGATACTTTCGTTTTTATTTATTATTGAATCACATCCCGGGTTCTCCAGATAATGACTACTTAGTTGACTGCCCACCGTGTCGTGTCATTAGTAGCTGCTACAGAAGCATCATTTGGACATGATTCATCCAATCAGCGAATACTTACACATAATCTGCCATGTGCCAGACACTTTCTTTTATTGAAGTGTAGTTGCTGTACAATATTATATGTTACAGGTATGTAATATAGTGATTCGTAATTTTTAAAGGTTATACTCCATTTATAGTTATTGTAAAATATTGGCTATATTCCCTGTGTTATACCATATATCCTTGTAGCTTATTTTTTACCTAATAGTTTGTAGCTCTTACACCCCTACCCCTATCTTGCCCCTCCCCCCTTCCCTCTCCCCACTGGTAACCACTAGTTTTTCGCTATATCTTTGAGTCTGCTTCTTTGTTATATTCACTAGTTAGTTGTATTTCTTAGATTCCCCATGTAAGTGATATCATACAGTGTTTGTCTTTCTCTGTCTGACTTAGCATAATGCCCACCAAGTCTATCCATGTTGCTGCAAATGGCAAAATTTCGTTCTTTTTTATGGCCGTGTAGCAGCCCATGGTATATATGCACCACATCTTCTTGATCCATCCGTCTGTTGATGGACGCTTCGGTTGCTTTCATACATCAGACACTGGTCTTGATGCTGGTAAGCTTAAGGATGAAAAACGGGCCAAGAACATACAAGGTCCCTCCTCTCTGCTACCCCACATGCTAGAAGGAAAGATAAACAGCCAGTCTATCAGGAAACACAATACTTTCAGGCAGTGAAGTAGCAACTGAAATAGGCCAGCCAGGCACTCACTGTGTGTCAGTCACTGTTCTAATATTATATTAGAGTATTAATATATTATTAATGCTAATGTTAATATTATCTATAATAATTATTAATGATTAATATCTTTGCTCAGAGCAAGTCTGTATCCTTCATTCGTCCTTGGGAAACTGAGGCACAAGGAGTCAAGCAGCTCAGCCTAGGTCACAGGTCTTACAAGTAGTGGAGCCAGAACTGAAACCCGGACATTTGGTTCTGGTCTGTGGCACAACCGCAATGCTGCCTGCAATGAGGACATACGAGGGGTGTTTTTGATTAGATGGTCAGGAAGAACTTTCTAAGCAGGCGAATCCAGAGTTTCAAAAAGCAGGGCTTACAGTGTTCCTAGTGGGGAAAGCCCGGAATAGGTCTGGCAAGTTGAGAGAACAGCAGAAAGACCCGGCTGCTTTAATACTTCATTAGAGGGGAGCGTGGGAGATTGGTGGGGGTGGGAGGGTGTAGTGGTGAGAGAGAAAGTCAGAAAGAATATAAGAGCAGGGCTTCCCTGGTGGTGCAGTGGTTGAGAATCCGCCTGCCAGTGCAGGGGACACGGGTTCGAGCCCTGGTCCAGGAAGATCCCACATGCCGCGGAGCAACTAAGCCCGTGCGCCACAACTACTGAGCCTGCGCTCTAGAGCCCGCGAGCGACAACTAGTGAGCCTGCGTGCCACAACTGCTGAAGCCTGCGCGTCACAACTACTGAGCCTGCTCTCTTGAGCCCGCGTGCCACAACTACTGAGCCTGCGAGCCACAACTAGTGAGCCCACATGCCACAACTACTGAAGCCTATGTGCCACAACTACTGAAGCCCACACGTCTAGAGCCCATGCTCCACAACAAGAGAAGCCACCGCAATGAGAAGCCCGCACACCACAATGAAGAGTAGCGCCCGCTCGCTGCAACTAGAGAAAGCCCGCGCACAGCAACGAAGACCCAGTGCAGCCAACAATAAAACAAATAAGATAAATAAATTAAAAAAAAAAAAAAGAATATAAGAGTAGGCGCCATCTTTCCCACTCAAGCTCTGTAGATGAGTCCACAGCACCCAAGTGAAGGCAGCAGCCATCAGGTAAATAAAGAAACTGCTGGAGAGCCAAGTTATAATTCTACTCATAGTCTTGGTTGTTGATGGATCAGTGTAAAGATGTTAGCTGTAATCTCAGTTCACGTTATCTTAGCTATGGTTGGAGAATCAAATAAAACTTTTTTTGGCAGAAGTTAAAGAACTCAGCATCCTGCTACTGATTTTCTCAGTGTGATCACGGTAAACCACTGATATGCAGTCTGTAATCTCTGATTAAAGGAGAGATGTGACAGCAGGAGTAGTTCACTTTAAACTGCTTTACATTAAAATAAAAGAATGGCTTGTGGAGTAAATTGCAGTGTGTGAAGCACGAGCAGCTGAGTTACGATAGAGCCGTCTTCTCGTGTACACTCTTAAACAGTGCATTTTGAGATCGCTTCCAAGAACCTAGTTATCTGGTTTGCTTGTTTTTTAAAATTTTATTGAAGTGTAGTTGTTTTACAATGTTGTGTTCATTTTTGCTGTACAGCAAAGTGACTCAGTTATGCATATATATACAGGCTTTTTCATATTCTTTTCCACTGGTTTATTGCAGGATGTTGAATATAGTTTCCCGTGCTCTACAGTAGGACCTTGTTGTTTATCCATTCTGTGTATAATAGTTTGCATCTCCTAATCTAGTTATCCGTTTTCATCAGTAATCTGGAAGCCTGTACATACTTGGTTTATTGAAATGCAACTTATCTTAGTTCAAGAGTGGCCTGAGCCATCTGACGTTCTGAATAACTTTGTAAACTGATCCATGGCCCATGACAGACTAATCTGTAACTACTAGCATTAGATGGAAGTGACCCAACCTGTGGTAAGAAAACCTCTTCCTGTCTTCCTGCTACTCTGTGCTTGTAGCAGGAAGGGAACTTGCATGGAGGTTGGATAAGCCAAGGAAATCTGTGAGAGTGTGAGGAAAAACTTGGAAATCATGGCGTACACTCAGGTAATCCCTCAGTTATATGTTAATGAGTTAACAAAACATGAGTTTGCCTTACATCCTATGCCATTTATGTCTTTCTGAAGCTGAATCTGGATGGAGGGTATTGGCTTAATTGAAGGCAAACAGTCCTTTGCTATTTTTGCCCCCAGGCTCCCTCCTCCATCCCCGGCATCTGTTTAGAGTAGTAATTTGGATGCTACGGAAGGCAAGTTTGGTTCACAGAGCAGAAATGTTTACCCAATTGCAGGCTTCTGTAGTTTGTTTCCTGCATGAAGGTACCAAGTATTTGCAGACTCACAGACCTCACAGGGTAAATAAACTAGGCTTCTATTCCAGTCTTCTAAGAAAGCTGTGTTTATCTACCTGCCTCATGAATGTCTGTCACCAAGCAGTGTGCTTTCCAGGCGTTTCCTAATGTCATCCCAAGCAATGCTAAAAAATAGAATTCTGTTATTGTCATTTTACGGATGAGGAAGCTCAGACTAAGGTAGTTCATGCAAGGTTGCAAAGATTTTATGTGTTGGGTGAGAACTTGAATCTAAGTCCAGACTCAGAATCCCAGCTCTTTTTAAAAAATTATTATTATTTTTTGGCGGTACGCGGGCCTCTCACTGTTGTGGCCTCTCCCGTTGCGGAGCGCAGGCTCCGGACGCGCAGGCTCAGCGGCCACGGCTCACGGGCCCAGCCGCTCCGTGGCATGTGGGATCTTCCCGGACCGGGGCACGAACCTGGGTCCCCTGCATCGGCAGGCGGACTGTCAACCACTGTGCCACCAGGGAAGCCCCCAGCTCTTTTTCTTTTTGCTCAGTATAGACTCTTTATAATCAGGTATATTCCTCAGTTATTAGGTTTATGTGTGACAAGTTTCGGGAGTTCGCCTTGTCTTAGGTGATCTGGCAGGGTGTGAAAGAAGGATAAAGAACTGCCTTGGAAAATAAGACGTGACTCTTACACAATCCATGCATCAAATGTAGGTTGAATTAGGGCAGAGGTCACAAAGGCAGATGTCCACAAGAACCAGACTAGTAGTGTTGTGAGGGACATGGGACGGTGGGGAGTGGTGGGGACTGTGATAAACTGGAAAGTATCCTATATCCTCGCGGGGCAGCCACTCCCTTCGCAGTTGCCCAGTAGTTGTACGTACACATTAGAATTTCTGACTCCCTTGAATAATTGGATGAAATGACAATTTTGGGTTCAAATTCCTACATGGGAGAAAACGTTAACACAGAGTTGAACAACAAAACCTACTGAGGAGGAGTTATGTCAACAAGATGTTGGAGTAGAAGTTTCCAGTGCTTGTCCCCTCATAGAACTTCCATCCGTGCATGGAAATATCTTCACAAAAGTGAACCTAAATGAATTAAAGACTGAAAAATAAGACCAGAAAGTGTAAAACTACTAGAGGAGAATACAGGTTAGATGCTTCTTGACGTTGGTCTGGGCCATGAATTTTTGTATATGACCCCAAAAGCACAGGCAAAAAAGGCAAAAACAGACAAATGAAATTGCATCAAACTAAAAAGCTTATGTACGGCCTAGGAAACAATGGAAAAAGTGAAGAGACAATTTACAGAATGAAAGAAAATATCTGTACAACGTACATCTGATAATTGGTTAATATCCAAAATAGGTAAGTAACTCAACTCAATAGCAAGAAAACAAATATCCTGATGAAAAAATGGGCAAAGGACCTGAATAGACATTTCTCAAAAGAAGACATACAAATGGCCAACAGGGCTATGAAAAAAATGCTCAACATCACCAATCAAGGAAATGCAACTCAAAACAACAATGAGGTATCACCTCACACCTGTTAGGGTGGATGTTATCAAAAAGACAAGAGATAACAAGTGTTGTGGCAAGGACGTGGAGAAAAAGAACCCTGTTGATGGGAATGTACCGTCACTAAGGAAAACAATATGGAATTTTTTCAAAAAACAGAGCTACCGTGTGATCCAGTAATTCTACTTCTGGGTATATATCTGAAGGAAATGAAACGAGGATCTCAAAGAGATGTCTACACTCCCATGTTTATTGAAGCAGTATTCACAATAGTCACGATGTGGGATCAGCTGAAGTGCCCATCAACGGATGAGTGGATAAAGAAAATACACACACACACGTGCACATGCGATGGAATATTACTCCGCCATAAAAAGGAAGGAAATCCTGTCATTTGCAACCACATAGATAAACCTGGAGGACATTATGCTAAATGAAATAAGCCAGACACAGAAGGACAAACACCGTATGATGTCACTTATATGTGGAATCTAAAAAAGTCACACATAGAATCGGAGAATAGAACGGTGGTTGCCAGGGACAGGAGGGGAGATGCAGAGATCTTGGTCAGAGGGTACTCAGGCAAGATGGATAAGCTCTGGGGACCTAATGTACAGCATGGTGACTATAGTTAATAATACTGGATTGTAAACTTAACATTTGCTAAGAGAGTAAATCTTAAGTGTTCTCAGCACATACACAAAATATATGGGAACTCTGTGACATGATGGGTATGTTAGCTAGCTTGATTTTGGTAATCATCTCACAGTGTATTTGTATATCAAAACATCGTGTTGTACATCTTAAAGATATACAATTTTTATTTGTCAATTATACCTCAGTAAAGCGGGGGGGCCGGGTGGGGGGGGAAGAATCCTACTGAGGGCCAGGTTGGGCCCGGAGGCATCAGTTTGTAGTCTCTGTTCTAGAAGACTGGTTTTCAAAACCGTAGGCGTTCAGAGTCTAGAAGGGCTGAGTTGGGTACACGTGTCTTCATCTTTAAGCTGGGTGTTCAGCTGGGTTGAAGATCGGACCTCAGGGCTCTAAAAGGGCTCTGCTATTAGGCGACACAATCAACGAATAACGTTCCTTGCTATGTGTGTACCACGCTCTCAAGCGAGTTTGCTATCCTGTGCGGAAATTGTATTTGGCATCACAGTAAGTTACCTGCGTGTCATAGCAACTGATAAAAAGAACAGGACGTCAGATGTGGAAGGGCCCTTAAATCATCAAGTCCAATCTTTTCATTAAGTATATGAGAAACTAAACCATCTGCTGCTCATCAGTTGTGAGACGTTGGGTACTTCCTTTGTTCTCCCTTGATCCCATTTCCTTTCTCTGTAAAATCAGGGGGATGAAATACACAATTGCTAACACCCCATAATCCTGTGATTATTTTCCTTGGTTTTACCTTAAGGCAGGGGCTGAGGAGGGAAAGGAGAAGATAAATAACTGAGGAAAATTGGGACCAGGCGTTTCCAATATGGTGTCTCTGGCTCTCACACCCCACCCCTGGGAAAACTTGGGAAGTCCAGTCAATCATCCAGCCTCTGTGTGGCTGCCCAATGGGATGCCACCATGTGGCGGACGTCATCACATCACTAACAGCTGGTTACTGGCATGGCTTCCAGCGCCAGCTGTCTTTTTAACAAATGAATGCTGTCAGTTCCAAGGGAGGTGGGGAAAGGTGGGGTTGGAGAGTTTGACATAAACCATCACCACTACAGAAACAAGTAAAAACATGTGTCTTCCTGATGCTGTGCATCAGCAGACAGCCGCCTTGAGAATGGAGGAGCATCACTTATTCCAAAAACGGTTGCTCCACTATCTTGCAAATACAGCAGACACTATGTATACAGCTCCAGCTGAATCATAAGACCCACGTCAAGTCTTCGTTGTAGGAAAATCACTATTTTCAGCAAACACGTATTAAGCACCAACTACATAAATACTCGACTCTCCAAACTCAGAAACCAAAGAAATTTGGATAGTGAGAATTTAAATAGCAAGTGATACCCATAATGTATTAATTCTTCTCAGATAGTGAGCAGTTAGAATTTTGATAACCAGGGATACTAACCTTATATGAAGTATTCATCTTAATTGACACTGAGAGTTTAGGTTTCAGTACTTGAATACCTCTAGCTAATAATAGTTAGGCTCTTTTAAAAAAGGAACCTGAAGCCAAAGATGGTACATAGTAAGAATTGACAAACTAGATGTCAGTTAATATATGCTCATTATGTAATTTTCTTTTCTTCTCTAAATTTTTGGCATATTTCCCAATAATGCCAGGCAGAATACAAAGTGTCTAATCAGTTTATCTTTCACCGTTAACAGGAGGCAGAGAGTCCCAGCAACTTGGGTCCAACCAGTTTTCTATTCCATAGATCGATTCTTAGGGCTTTTTCCTTCAAAGCCTTCAAGTTGTCCCTCACTGTACAAGAGTTAGAATATTACCCTCAAGAGGTGGTGTGCCCTGACTTTGCACTCCCACAGAATTTTGTGTATTCCCTCATTCATAGCAGGATGGTGGAGAAGCCTACTCCAGAGGCAGGCAAATCAGATGAATCAGGAAAAAGGTACAGTATGTCTGATTAGTTGGTTATATGTTTGTCTCCTGTTGTAGGAGCATCCTTAAGTGCAGGTTTCGGTGTCTTTTTGTCTCCCTTCGTACCAAGCATGTTTCCTTGTTCCTAGCTCATTAATTAATTCCACAGATATTCACAGAGCACCTACCATGTGCCAAACGCCAACCATATGAAAGTGAGCAAGAGAGAGACAAGCCCTAGGCTTTAGGGAGCTAACAGGAGTAACAGACAGTAAGCTCATAAGCAAACAGCTACGCGATAGACCGTCAAGTAGGGATAAGGGCTGTACAGGAAAATAAAGCTGATTGAGATGGAGAGTGACAAGGGCTGCTTTATTTTTATAGGATGGTTCAAAGAGGTCGCCTTTGGGCAGAAGTCTAAATGAAGTGAAGTATTTGGGAAAAGAGCGTTCCAGACACACAAAACAGCAATCACCAAGTTCCTTGCATGGGTTGGCTGTCCTGTTAATGGAACAGCAATGGAGCCAACGTACCTGGAGTTCAGTAAAAGAGGGTAGAAGATGGATAGAAAGGCTACCGGGGTCGGGACTTCAAAGTGGTTTGAAATCCACATTTCTTGTTCTGGCACTCATCTTGTGATAGTGCAGCATGAATGTGACCTGTTCCAAGTGATGCTTTAGAAAAGTAATTTCGGAGCAGAAGAGGGTGGGGATTGCCAACAGATGAGATAGGAGGTCACTGCTTTATTCTCCACCTGGGGTGATACAGGGCTAAGCTGGAGTGAGAACACAGAAGGACAGAGTTTGGAGCTCAGAGGTCCCTCCTACATCGATGTCGTCAGCGCGTAACGCTGCGTTCTGCAGGACACTGTCTGAAGAAGATGGGTTAGTGAGGTTGGGAGCCCAAATTTAGATTCTGAAATTGACTTAAAAAACACATCTTGGGGCTTCCCTGGTGGCGCAGTGGTCGAGAGTCCGCCTGCTGATGCAGGGGACACGGGTTCGTGCCCCGGTCTGGGAAGATCCCACATGCCGCGCAGCGGCTGGGCCCGTGAGCCGTGGCCGCTGAGCCTGCGGGTCTGGAGCCTGTGCTCCGCGACGGGAGAGGCCACAGCAGTGAGAGGCC
>RJWK010052966.1:0-15489 GCA_004363435.1 Platanista minor
ATGCCGCGGAGCGGCTGGGTCCGTGAGCCATGGCCGCTGAGCCTGCGCATCCGGAGCCTGTTCTCTGCAACGGGAGAGGCCACAACAGTGAGAGGCCCGCATACCGCAAAAAAAAAATCTTCCAACAGGGCTTCCCTGGTGGCGCAGTGGTTGAGAGTCCGCCTGCCGATGCAGGCGACACAGGTTCATGCCCCGGTCTGGGAAGATCCCACATGCCGCGGAGCGGCTGGGCCCGTGAGCCATGGCCGCTGGGCCTGCGCGTCCGGAGCCTGTGTTCCGCAATGGGAGAGGCCACAACAGTGAGAGGCTCGCGTACCGCAAAAACAAAAACAAAACAAAACAAAAATCTTCCAACAAACAAAAGTCCAGGACCAGATGGCTTCACAGGCGAATTCTATCAAACATTTAGAGAAGAGCTAACACCCATCCTTCTCAAACTCTTCCAAAAAATCGTGGAGGAAGGAACACTCCCAAACTCATTCTACGAGGCCACCATCACCCTGATACCAAAACCAGACAAAGATATTACAAAAAAAGAAAGTTACAGACCAATATCACTGATGAATATAGATGAAAAAATCCTCAACAAAATACTTGCAAACAGAATCCAACAACACATTAAAAGGACCATACACCATGATCAAGTGGGATTTATCCCAGGGATGCAAGGATTCTTCAATATATGCAAATCAACCAATGTGATATACCATATTAACAAATTGAAGAATAAAAACCATAGGATCATCTCAATAGATGCAGAAAAAGCTTCTGACAAAATTCAACACCCATTTATGATAAAAACTCTCCAGAAAGTGCACATAGAGGGAACCTACCTCAACATAATAAAAGCCATATATGGCAAACCCACAGAAAACATCATTCTCAATAGTGAAAAACTGAAAGCATTTCCTCTAAGATCAGGAACAAGACAAGGATGTCCACTCTCACCAGTATTATTCAACATAGTTTTGGAAGTCCTAGCCATGGCAATCAGAGAAGAAAAAGAAATAAAAGGAATACAAATTGGAAAAGAAGAAGTAAAACTGTCACTGTTTGCAGATGACATGATGCTGTACATAGAGAATCCTAAAGATGCTACCAGAAAACTGCTAGAGCTAATCAATTAATCTGGTAAAGTTGCAGGATACAAAATTAATGCACAGAAATCTCCTGCTTTCTTATACACTAATGATGAAAAATCTGAAAGAGAAATTAAGGAAACACTCCCATTTACCACTGCAACAAAAAGAATAAAATAGCTAGGAATAAACCTACCTAGGGAGAGAAAACACCTGTATGCAGAAGACTACAAGACACTGATGAAAGAAATTAAAGATGACACCAACAGATGGAGAGATAAAACATGTTCTTGGATTGGAAGAATCAATATTGTGAAAATGACTATACTACCCAAAGCAATCTACAAATTCAGTGCAATCTCTATCAAATTACCAGTGGCATTTTTTACAGAACTAAAACAAAAAAACCTTAAAATTTGTATGGGAACAGAAAAGACCCCGAATAGCCAAAGCAGTCTTGAGGGAAAAAACCCAGAGCTGGAGCAATCAGACTCCCTGACTTCAGACTATACCTCAGAGCTACAGTAATCAAGACAATATGGTACTGGCACAAACACAGAAACATAGATCAATGGAACAAGATAGAAAGCCCAGAGATAAACCCACGCACCTATGGTCAGCTAATCTATGACAAAGGAGGCAAGGATATACAATGGAGAAAAGACAGTCTCTTCAATAAGTGGTTCTGTGAAAACTGGACAGCTATATGTAAAAGAATGAAATTAGAACACTCCCTAACACCACACACAAAAATAAACTCAAAATGGATTAGAGACCTAACTGTAAGACCAGACACTATAAAACTCTTAGAGGAAAACTTCGGAAGAACACTCTTTGACATAGATCACAGCAAGATCTTTTTAGATCCACCTCCTAGAGTAATGGAAATAAAAACAAAAATAAACAAATGGACTTAATAAACTTAAAAGCCTTGCACAGCAAAGGAAACCATAAACAAGATGAAAAGACAACCCTGAGAATGGGAGAAAATATTTGCACACGAATTAACAGACAAAGGATTAATCTCCAAAATATGTAAATAGCTCATGCAGCTCAGTATTAAAAAAAACAAAGAACCCAATCCAAAAATGGGCAGAAGACCTAAATAGACATTTCTCCAAAGAAGATGTACAGATGGCCAAGAAGCACATGAAAAGCTGCTCAGCATCACTAATCATTAGAGAAATGCAAATCAAAACTACAATGAGGTATCACCTCACACCAGTTAGTATGGGCATCATCAGAATATCTATAAACAATGAATACTGGAGAGGGTGTGGGGAAAAGGGAACCCTCTTGCACTGTTGGTGGGAATGTAAATTGATAGAGCCACTATGGAGAACAGTATGGAGGTTCCTTAAAAAACTAAAAATAGAACTACCATACGACCCAGCAATCCCACTACTGGGCATATACCCAGAGAAAACCATAATTCAAAAAGACACATGCACCCCATTGTTCACTGCAGCACTATATACAATACCCAGGACATGGAAGCAACCTAAATGCCCATCAACAGACGAATGGATAAAGAAGATATAGTACATATATACAATGGAATATTACTCAGCCATAAAAAGGAATGAAATTGGGTCATTTGCAGAGACATGGATGGATCTAGAGACTGTCATACAGAGTGAAGTAAGTCAGAAAGAGAAAAACAAATATCGTTTATTAACACATGTATGTGGAACCTAGAAAAATGGTATAGATGAACCGGTTTGCAGGGCAGAAGTTGAGACACAGATGGAGAGAACAAACGTATTGACACCAAGTGGGGAAAGCGGTGGGGGTGTGTGTGTGTGTGTGATGAATTGGGCGATTGGGATTGACATATACACACTCATATGTATAAAATGGATGACTAATAAGAACCTGCTGTATAAAAACATAAAGTAAAATTCAAAAAGAATTTATAGAAATTTGTAAAAAAACAAACTATACTTCAATTTTTAAAAAAAATTTCCAAGGTATAATTGATAATAAAATTGTATGTATTTAAGGTGCACAACTGATGCTTTAATGCACATATATACTGTGAGATGATGGCAGTTGAGCTAATGAACATTCCCATCACATAGTAACCGTATATGTGTGTGTGTGTGTGCGTGCATGTTAAAATCACTGAACATCTCTCCTCCCTAAGAAGGTTCAAGCGGTCTCTTTACTAACTCTCACGGCAGCCTGCCCTTGTCCCTCTAGCACCTTCCACATTCATACACCAGCGCTGCATCACTGCCGCTCTGCCACTGCTCAGGGGGATGATCCATGGGGACAATGGTTGTGCTTCCTTTGTCCCCCACAGCATACCTGACGGCAGGCAGAGTGCCAAGCACCCTGGAGATGCATTAATTATAAACACATCTGCATCTCTGGGTTAAGAGACGGAGCTTATTACTCCCGGGATTGCCTAAGAGCACGGTCCATGCAATAGTCCGCTTTTGCAGCTTCAGTGGGGAAGAATGCAAACTTTTCTCACCAGGAAGTGAAGCTTAGCCCAGAAGAGGCCAGAAAGTATGCCCTTGGTGAGGATGAGGAGAGGAGAGTTCAGAGGCCCTGGAGGCGAGGTGGCTGTGTGACACGGATGGCTGTGTGCTCCCAGGAAACATCTACAGGGCACGTCTGGCAGAGCACATTTTCTGATTTTTCAACAGCACTTGGAAATCCTGACTTTTATGTGTTCTCTCAGTTTTACAATGTTAGCTATTATCTTTATTTTAAAACATTATGGGGACTTCCCTGGTGGTGCAGTGGTTAAGAATCCGTCTGCCAATGCAGGAGACGTGGGTTCGAGTCCTGGTCCGGGAAGATCCCACATGCCGCGGAGCAGCTAAGCCCGTGCAGAGCAACTACGCCCATGCGCCACAACTACTGAGCCTGCGCTCTAGAGCCCGCAAGCCACAACTACCGAAGCCCATGCGCCTAGAGCCCGTGCTCCACAACAAGAGAAGCCACCGCAATGAGAAGCCCGCGCACCGCAACGAAGAGTAGCCCACGCTCGCCGCAACTAGAGAAAGCCCGAGCGCAGCAACGAAGACCCAATGCAGCCAAAAAATAAATAAATGAATTTTTAAAAGTTAAAAATTCTTTCAGATGTAGAGAACAAACGTACGGACACCCAGGGGGGAAAGTCAAGTCGGGGCGGGGAGGGGGTGGTGGTGGGGTGAACTGGGAGATTGGGATTGACGTGTATACACTTATATGTATAAAAGAGATAACTAACAAGAACCTGCTGTATAAAAAATAAATTAAATTAAATTTAAAAAAAAACAATGTTGTGTTAGTTTTAGGTGTACAGCAAAGTGATTCCATGCATCTATCTATTCTTTTCAAACTCTTTTCCCACTTAGATTATTACAGAGTATCGAGCAGAGTTCCTTGTGCTCTACAGCAGGTCCTTGTTGGTTACCTATTTTAAATACAGCAGGGTGTATATGTGATCCCCAAATCCCAATCTATCCCTCCCCCCACCCCTCCCCCCATAACTACAAGTTCCTTCTTTAAATCTCTGAGTCTGTTTCTGTTTTGTAAATAAGTTCATTTGTATCATTTTTAAACGACTTTTAAGGTTATAAGTGTTCTCTTATGGTAGCTTGCTTGAGAAATTTCTTCCAGCTGCACACTTTATCTCCATGATACTGCTGCTAAGATGATTTGTAATATCAGAAAGCTGTGTCTTTATCCATAAAACCCTTGACACCCATAATTTCTTTTTACTCCCGTAACATTTTGGTGGGGCAGAGTCATCTATTGTAGATGCTCAAATAGGAGTTGCTCTGATCTCCCTTTCCTCAGCTTTCCAAGGCGGAGTGAGTCTCAGCTTACCGGAGGGCCTTGCCTAAAATGGCAGGTTATCTGCTGGCCAGACTGTGCGGGGATGCCTGGCCCCAATCCTAATTCCCCACCATTCGACAGATCGCTCAGACGGGCCTCTTTCTAGGGAGGTGTCGTATAAAATGCGGGTCACAACTCACATCCGTTTAGTGGGTCATGACCAGTATTTTGTAAACAAAGCAGAAGAGAATAAAACAGGATGGACTGGAATAGAAGCTCCCAGTCTGGATTGTACATGGAAAGGCAGGTACGCATTCATGAAACTTGTCTTTTAAGGGGTGTGTGTGTGTGTGTGTGTGTGTGTGTGTGTGTTGTGTGCGTGTTTGTACATGTGAATACTGCATCTCCTTGTATATTTCTTCCATAATTCACAGTCAAAAAGTCTGAAAACCCACTGTTCTAAAGTATCAAACTCCCAGAGATGTTTTGGATTTAATTTTAACTGAAAATCATCTTCCATCTCAGTTTGGAATGTCCTGATAGTGTCCTGAGCAAACTACTGTCCCCAGTAAATAGCAAAATGATATATAGTGACAACAATTACAATAATGATCGCAGCTCATGTCTATTAAACTGTATACACTGCCAGGCACTGTGTGAATGCTTTACCTGTATTACTAATGCCTTTACGCCTGTAACTACCCCGTAAGGTAGTCACTAGCTGGTACCACATATGACCAACTGAAAGCACAGTGAAGTTAAACAACATGCTCAAAGACCCACAGCTAGTTGGGGACAAAGCCTGGACTTGACCCCTGGAAGCCCGGCTCCAGAGCTGCACTCACAACCATCACACACAGCTTCTCAGCTTCTCACAGCAAACCCTCCCCAAGCCTCATCTGTATCCTTCAGCTAAACTCAGTCAATTAAAATTACATTTTTTGGCAAACACTTCCAATTGCCTTGAATAGTTAACAAACAGCGGCAGTTGCTTTGTAAATGGCAAGAGCCTCGTGTTAGAAGCAGGTGTACCTGTTCATTCACCAAAAATGAGGAAGGGAAAATGTCACCTCGAGATTTTGGCTGCCAGACAGGACTCCCTGGTGCCAAAGAGGGCAAACCCCTGGTAGCCAGAGAGGAGAGGAAACGTCTTCGACAGATCTGTGGAGAAGACTTCCGTTCTAGAAATAAAGTGCACAGGGGGCTTTGGAACAAAAGGACTCTACATGCACAACATGGAAATTGGTGGCATTTACCGACACAACAGAATCTGATATTTATACCGTGTGACACCTCTTTCTTTCTGAAAATCTGCTTCAGCACTACCTTGCCTGTCTGAACACACCGTACTGGACAAAAAGTCGACTAGAAAGACCTGAGTCACCAGAGCAGACGTTGCAAAAGTGTGTCCCTGACTTCGTGCAGTTTGCTTCCTAGAAGCCCACGTCAGACCCTCAGTCAGCACCTAATGACTTTTAGTTTGTACACAGTTCTAACTAGTCAGCTGGTTTATTCTTTAAATTCACAGCCACGTGGAAGCAAGCAGGCAGTACAGCAGTAAACAGATCTCTGCAAATCTGTTCATAAAGACGACATCCACATTTATTGAGCACTTACTGTATGCCAGTTATACCAAGAGCGTTACTTGCATTTTCTCATGTAATACTCACAAAATCCAGTAGGGGGCATAATTAGCCCTCATTTCACAGGCGAGGAACCGGTGCAGAGAACCTTGCCCAGGGACACACAGCCCAGAAGTTCCAAGGCTGGAGTTTGAACCCAGACAACAGGACTCTAAAACTCACATTTATGACCACTATCCATAGCATCCCCTCCCATTGTAGGCAAACTGTGAAGAGTGAACACACCAGTACACAAAGTGCAGAAGGCTAGAACGATTGACTTTTCTGTTTTGTTTGCTGCTGTAGTCCCAGTGCTTCAAGCAGGGCCTGGAACATAGTAAGTGCTCCATAAACATCTGTGAAATGAAATATGGACACACATTTTAGAAGCCCTTAGCATCACCCCTGATATTTCTGTGCCATTGGGAAAATCATCATCATGTCCCCTGCTCTCTGCAATCTGACACAAATGACCAAAGTCCACTCAAGAAGAAATACATGACTTGAATAGCTCTACATTTATTAAAGAAATGTAATTTGTAGTAAAAGCCTTCCCACAAAGAAAACTCCAGTCAAAGATAGTTTCACCAGGGAATTCTAACAAACATTTAAGGACAAAATAATCCCAATTCTGCACAAAGTCTTCCCAAAAAATTGAAGAGGAGGAAACACTACCCAACTCATTCTCTGAGGCCAGCATTACCCTGATACTAACCCAGACAAGGACATTACAAGAAAACTACAGGATGCTACATCTCATAAGCACAAAAATTATAAACAAAATTTTAGCAAATTGAATCCAACAATATATCTAAAAAGGGTAGCACAGACTTTGTCTCAGGAATGCAAAGTTAATTTAACATTTAAAAATCAGTCGATGTAAAAAAATACAATAAAAAGAAAAATCATATGATCACCTCAATAGACACACAAAAAAGCATGTGAGAAATTACAGAATCCATTTCTGATAACAACTCTTAGCAAAGTGATGATAGAAAGAAACTCCCTCCACTTTCTTGGTAGTGTTGATGATTTCATGGGTGTATAAACATGTCAACATGTCCAATTCAAATACGGACAGTTTATTGCCTCACAATTATTTTTAAAAGTAAAAGTAACTGGGCTTCCCTGGTGGCGCAGTGGTTGAGAGTCCGCCTGCCGATGCAGGGGACGCGGGTTCGTGCCCCGGTCCGGGAAGATCCCACGTGCCGCGGAGCGGCTGGGCCCGTGAGCCATGGCCGCTGAGCCTGCGCGTCCGGAGCCTGTGCTCCGCAAGGGAGAGGCCACAACAGTGAGAGGCCCGCGTACAGAAAAAAAAAAAAAAAAGTAAAAGTAGTGAAATCACACCTGATTTCAAGAAAGGAATTTAAACGTTTGGGAAATTAAAAAAACTATAGGGAGTTCATTTTAACTGGAAGATGAGTAAACATTTCCTTAAAATCCATGGAAGCAGAGAAGGAGCTTGTTTTTTTTACTACAGGCTTCTTAATGATGTATGTAGTAGTAACGTTATATTTTGACTGTAAATATATACATTAGACAGGAACAACATATTTCAATGAAAATGTGTTTCTGTTCATGCCTTACAAGCAAAGCCATCAAACTAAATAAGCATAAGGAGAAGATTCCTTAAATAATGCTTTTCTCACGTGTGCTTCACTCCCACTCCACGAATTCCCTGAGTGGTTTCTATAATCTGTTGCTGCATCACAGAGAACTCCAAAACTGACCTAAAGCAACCATCTTTGGTTCAGGATCATTTGGAAGGGCTGAGACGGTGGGTGGTTCACCTCTGTTCCACGTGGCATCAGGAATACAGCTGGTGGGAAAGAGGCTGCACTCCCACTCCCGTGCCTTGGTGGCCCTCGGTCTGTCTCTCTTCCACTTGGCTTGCACCTCTCAGCATGGTGCCCTCAGAGGAGGTGCACTTCTGACTTCCAGGAACTAGAAGCTATTGAGCTAGTTAGACACACCACTCCCAAATCAGCATGACCCCTCTACTCTGTTAAAGCGGCCACAGGATCCCCTGAGATTCCAGGGCTGGAGAAACGGACCTCAGCTCTGGGCGTGAAGGGAGTGGTCACATTGCAAAAGAGCAGGTAGAATGGGAGATATTTTTATGGCCATTTTGGAAAATAGAATCTGCTAACGGTAATGAGGTCCTCGTTTCGCTCATGTATATTACCTACTGTCTGGATGGTTCTCCATTCCCATTCCGTCCTCCACCCTGCCTCATGCCCTAGAGTGCGGGGCTGACCTCCGTGGGCTCCATCACTCAGCCAGCTTCCTTACCCTTAGGCATCCATCCGTCCGACTGGATTCAGCCAGAGGAGGCACTGGCAGGCAATCAGTGGGTGGTCAGAGAGAAAGGTCAGAGTACTTATTCCTCTGAGCCTGCTCTGCTTTCCGCCGTCCTGGCAATGGTTTCCCCTTTCCGTGCCCATAGCTTCTGTCGGATCCGCCCGGCCTCGGCTCCAGGAGTCAGCCAAGCTGTTCCATCGCTGCTTGTCCCCCGTGGAGTTTACGGATGATAACAGCTTCCTGTTGTCACCAGACCCTGGCTGTATCACCTCTTACTGGTTCTCCTAATGATTCCCACACACCTATAAACGGTCCCCTGTAGGCTCTCCAAAACCCCAGTTGAGTGGGTCCTCCAATTCCTGCCAGACCCTGACTCAGACATTTTCTGCAATGCCAGACTCCTCTCCGGGTGGGTACTCATCATACCCTTCGCTGAAATGGTGAGCCAGTTTGGGAATTAGCCTTGGGTATAGCCCTCTTACCGCCAAGGTTCAGTCACTATGTGATTTAACTAACTAGAAGAGCCACTAGCAATCGTTAAGATCACTAGCTGAACAGAGTGAGTCCAGGTCACCAGGATTCTTGACCTTGAGTGGGATCGAACAAACCCTGTCAGCTGCCTGGAGCCCCAGGGCCAGCACTCACGCCAGGGCTGGGGAGGAGTGGGCACACTCACGGTGAATGTGATTATCTCTTCTATTTCCTGTTGGACTGGCAGCCGCTGGGTTGTGGCACATCCGTCAGGCTGAAAAGTGCGTGACATCCGTGGATTAAAAATTAATTTACCATCCAGCTGGCTTGCAGCTGGATGCCTTAATTGAGTTTTGTTGTGACAGTCTTGCTGAGCTCCAAGGCATCATTTAGCCCAGTCTCGAGGCCTCGGTGTCGGGAGAGAGGTTTATGAGCTCTGTAATACAATTATCTTCCAGTACGCACAGAACGCTTATCTTCAAAGTCACTCACCATTCATCCTGGGTTCTTTATGCCTATGGAACTAGGGATACAGTTATTGATCTGCCTCCTCAAAGACACACTGAACAGTCTTGAGTCTCAATGGGAAAGACAGGAGAGAACTTGAGCCTGTTGTTGGGAAAGCCCTTCTTTGGAGAAGCACATTCATTAATCCAGAGAAACATTTAATTGAGTGGCTACTATATGTTCAGTATGCAAATGAATGTGCCATAATCCCTACAGAAGCTTACAGTGATCCTTTTAGCCAAGTACAGTATCAGTGACATGGGTTAAAGAGGCAGCTCTTTATTATTGGGTAATAATAAAGTTCTCCAGAGCTTGCTTTCTTTATTTAAGGGATATTTATTACAGTGCTGGCTCTGCACCAGCCACATCCCAAATATTAACCCTCTAATCACCGGAACATTCCTAAGATTGGTCTCACATTGTTCCTGTTTTGCACACAAGGAAATAGGGATCTCTTTCTTGTCTCCGTCCACAACTCCATCTACCGTAATCATTTCAGCCATGATGCTCCAAAGGAACATTCTGTTACTGTGAGTTGGTTGGTCATATCCCAGACACACCCTCTGGAGTCAGGAGAAGGTGTTCTTTGATGCCCGCTTTTCACTCTAAGGTATTTCCTTGCATTTCCGAGGACCGGTTTAGAAGGTGTGCACATGCCAGGAGATGAGGTCACCCTTGCGGTTGCACAGGTGGCTTGTGCTTGATCAGGGACCCCTCCCAGGAGGGCACGATCCCTTCTCACGCAGCAGTGGCAGGGCTGCCACTGACTTCTTTTGCTCTACTTTCTTGGTGGCAAACATATACTCTGTGACCATTATCTTAAGTGTGTGCAAGTGACAGCCATGAGAGAGTGAACAAACAGATGGCGGTGGCCAGAGGAGAGAAGAATTCGTGAAGGGACAGTTACGGTGCATCCGATTACAGTAAAGAATGTTAAGAACTTGTGTCCATTTTTAATAAGATTAAGCATTCCTTCAGGACAAGGGCAGAAGTGGTACTGTGGCAGCTCAAAACCGGAATTATTGCAATTATATATTTTTTAATCCGTGAACATTCGAGAAATCACCCTCTCTGGGAACTGACATGAGCCACTTACCTCCCCCAAAAGGAGCAAAAGACACATTTCTCATTCACACAGGTGAGGTTTTCCACTGTGGTACGATTGAGCAAAGCGATACAACTTCCAACTGTCTATCTTGCAATTTAAAAACCAGAAGTGACAACACGATTCATATTCAGACTAGATCAAGAAGTCATACAGGGCTTCCCTGGTGGCGCAGTGGTTGAGAGTCCGCCTGCCGATGCAGGGGACACGGGGTCGCGCCCCGGTCCAGGAAGATCCCACGTGCCGCGGAGCGGCTGGGCCCGTGAGTCGTGGCCGCTGCGCCTGCGCGTCCGGAGCCTGTGCTCCGCAACGGGAGGGGCCACAGCGGTGAGAGGCCCGCGTACCGCAAACAAAACAAAACAAAACAAAAGAAGTCGTACATATAAAAAAGGAAGTAAACAAGCCAAAAGTTAAATTCAAATTACTAATAAATACATGAAAACATGTTCAACCTCACTAGCAACCGAGAGTGCGCAAATTCAAATGCGTTCCCATCAGATGTGCAAACATGTACAAACCTGACTCGATCAGGTGTGGACAAAAGGTGGAGAGCTCACACAGCGCCTGCAGGAGTGTAAACTAGTCCACCTGGGAGAGGGCAGTTGGGAACACCTGCTAAACCCGAAGTGTGCGTGTTGTCCCTCCCCAGTAATTTCAGCTGGACTCAGCCACGTCTATAGTGCTGATTCTGAACCGGGCACGTCCCAGATATTAACCCTTATAACCACGGGAGCTGTGTGCTCAGGGAGAAGGCATAAGAACGCCCATCACACAAGATGGAAAAACCCAACAGGGAGATGAGTAAGGAAAACTCATCAACCCAAACACATCTCCAAAACGTAACGCAGAGCGAAGACAGCAACATGAGGAATCGTGTGCCCAGTGCGATGTATTTATGAAAAAAAAATCTACATTAAAAAACACCATATATGTCCTAAGGAGATAGATAGATGGTTCTAGAGATATAGGTCCGTAGAAATATATAAAACTGTATTTTAAAACTTGGAAGGATACACAATATCCTGATAATATAATGAATGCTTCTGGGGTTTGGGGTGCGTACTGAAGTGACTCTATAAATTAAAGAGGAATTTAGCTTTATTTATAAGGCTTGATTTATTCTTAAAGGGCAATATGTACAATTGATCTGGTCTCTTCAATAAATCAATGGCCTGGAGGAAAAAGTGTTTCCAACTAAAAGAGACCAAAAAGACATGGCAGCCAATGTAATACGTGAAGCTTGATTGGTTTAATTTTTTTTTAAGGATAAAAAAATATCTTAGGAATAGCAAAGAATTTTTTAATATGGGCTGGGTATTAGATAATACTGGGGAATGAATGTGAATTTTTAGGAATGATAATGATACTGTGGTTTTGTAGGAAATAATCTTATTTTAAGATGATACATAATGAAGTAATGAAGAGGCACAATGCCTGTATCTTTGAAATAGTTTGTTAAAAATAGATGATAGATTGATTGATAGAGAAATGCAATATATAGATAGACAGGCAGACTACCAAATATGACAATTTTTTAAAATAATTGAGTCTACATGTTGTGTCTGTGAGGGTTCATTATACTATGCTTTCAATTTCTTAGTATGGTTGAAATTTTTCATAAGAAAAAGTTTAACGAGTTTGGGATTCATATATACACACTACTATATGTAAAATAGATAACCAACTAGGACCTATAGTATAACACAGGGGACTATACTCAATGTTTTGTAATATTTTGTAATAACCTATAAGGGAAAAGAACCTGAAAAAGAATATATATATGCATATATATATATAACTGGGTCACTTTGCTGTACACCTGAAACTAACACAACACTTTAAATCAACTGTACTTCAATTTTTTTTTAAAACTGATAACAACAAGGTCCTACTGCATAACACAGGGAACTGTATTCCCCCCCCCCAAAAAAATGGAAAAAGTTTTAAAAGGCAAGGGCAATATGTAACTTTCTGAAAGTAAAATGAATAAAAATAATTAAAGCAGTAGTTCCCTGGTGGCCTAGTGGCTAGGATTCTGGGCTTTCACAGCCGTGGCCTGGTTCAGTCTCTGGTCTGGGAACTTGCAAGCCACATGGAGTGGCCAAAAAAGTTAGTTAAAAAAAAAAAAAATGGAAGCAAATACAGTAAAATATTGGCCCTGGGATTCTCTGTGATGGGAACTGCACATGTGTTATTTTCTCCTCTGCACTTTTCTTTATTTTTTAAAAATATTTTATTTATTTATCTATTTTGGCTGCGTTGAGCCTTAATTGCGGCATGCGGGATCTTTGTCTCCCCGTGCAGTCTTCTCTCTAGTTGTGGCAGGTGGGTTTTCTCTCTCTAGTTGTAGCGCATGGGCTCTGTAGTTCACGGCATGTGGGCTCTCTAGTTGAGGTGCTCAAGCTCAGTAGTTGTGGCATGTGGGCTTAGCTGCCCCGCAGCACGTGGGATCTTAGTTCCCTGACCAGGGATCAAACCTGCGTCCCCTGCATAGAAAGGCAGATACTTTACCACTGGACCACCAGGGAAGTCCCTGTACTTTACTAAAAAAAAAAAAAAAAAAAAAGAAAGAAAGCTCCCAAATTAAAAAATAAATAAATAACACTGAGAATGTTGAATTCCTGGGATGGCCACCATCTCACTATTTTTCCACCACTAACTGCCCAGAAGAGGTCACAGAAAGGAAGCACTGAGTTTCCAGAGATGCCTAAGATGACACCTGGGAAGGAATTCATTCACCTGCTTCCTTTCCTAACTCCATCCAGGAAAGCAGATTTTCATGGCTGTGACGGCACTGGGATTAGAGACACAGAGGGAACACACTCCAAAAGGGATTCTGCCGAGTATCTCTTCTTTCGTAGCAAGACTGTTGGTGGCTTTCATCCAAACCTTATCTGAAAGTGTGCATGTCGTGAAATGAACATGTTCACAGCAAGCTACAGATTATGAACTTGAGATATTCTAGAACTCACTTCTCAGTTTCAAATTATGACCTGGACAGACCTTTGTCCTGGTGCAGAAGGATGTCTTTCACTTGAGCAAAGTCAAAAATAAAAGGAGGGAGATGCAGGAGGGAGGAGATGTGGGAACATATGTGTATGTATAATTGATTCACTTTGTTATAAAGCAGAGACTGACACCATTGTAAAGCAATTATACTCCAATAAAGATGTTAAAAAAAAAAAAAAAAGGTTTAAAGGCGACAAGAAAGAGTCCAACCTACTGTGACAAAGGACTCAAATTCCATAATGGAAACACAGCTTGTCCCAAGTCACCAGGCTCAGCTGCTGAGATGAGGCTCCTCAGCTGAGTTTAATTTCTCTGCGTCCAGGTGGTTTACATCCCGTGACAAACACGTACAGCACGGCCATGAACCTAAATAAGCACCCGAAAAATTCTCCAGGAGCGTCTTGACCGTGCTCCTTCTAGAGGGAGAAAGAGCTCTCCAGATGACAGCATGGGCTCGGATCACAATGTGACAGCCGATTGGGATTCGATTTGATAGACTGTGCTGTTTGGTTGACTTCCTCACATTCGCCACACACTGCCCCAGCTAACTGTCCCAAGCACTTGGAGATTTCGTTCACAGGATTTCTGCAACATTTCCAGACCAGGACCATGTTGACATGAACACATTGCTTATTCATGATGCTCTGATCGTCTCCTGTGAGTTTCTTTGCTAGAGGTATGAAAACACCAGCTCCCTAAGTCATCTTAACAGGCGACTGTTTCTCCAGGCTCAGCCTGAGAGTGAATCAGACACAAATGCCTCCCCAGCAAGAAGCACATGCTGGTCAGACAGCACTGGGCAGTCGTTCAGGGGAGCCCACCGAGGAACCCACCCAGCCTGGGCTGCATTCAGTTCCCTTCTGGCCTCTTCTCTCAACTCTGACTAAACTGAAGCATCGTTATCCCAGCAGCTTAGGTTCCGTACTGGGTGCAAGCAACAGAAAAGAAACCAGACTGTGGCCGACTTCATCAACAACCAAACTGTGGCCGACTTCATCAACAAGAGGGTTTATGGGGAGGATGTGGAAATACACAGGAAAAGAAAAATTGGAAGATAGGCTACAGGGATGTATTGTACAACACGGGGAATATAGTCAATATTTGTAATAACTGTAAATGGAGTGTAACCTTTAAAAATTGCATTTAAAGAAAAAAGAAAGGTTGGAGAACCAGACTCAGAAAGCAGAGGGCTGCCCCAGAGTTTCAGAACTGCTAGAAAGTTCTATCCCCCAACCTGGGAACTTGCCATTGAAATAAATATTCCCCAACTGTTGACCTTTTCCCTTACTTCACAAAGAGTCAGAGTTCCAAACAAAAGCACCCAACTGGTCAAGCTTACATATCCAACCTCTCCCTACCTCAATACCAGGGTGGGAAAACAGAAAAACCTTGCAGGAAGAGCCTCTAGAAAATGCTGGTTTCTCCAGTGAGTGGGTGAGGTACCTAGATAACCAATTGAATAAAGCTGTACACAAAAGGGGAAGAGAGGAGATGCAGTGGGAACCAAGGCTCTTTAGGAGGAGAGGTTAGATGCTGGGCAGGGATGCAGGGATCCAGCTCTGGCCCTTTAGGAGGAGAGGTTAGATGCTGGGCAGGGATGCAGGGATCCAGCTCTGAAGCA
>RJWK010052967.1:0-15490 GCA_004363435.1 Platanista minor
CCCTATAATGTGAATGTTGTTGCGTGTAATGTTGTCCCAGAGGTCTCTTAGGCTGTCTTCATTTCTTTTCATTCTTTTTTCTTTACTCTGTTCCACAGCAGTGAATTCCACCGTTCTGTCTTCCGGGTCACTTATCCGTTCTTCTGCCTCAGTTATTCTGCCATTGATTCCTTCTAGTGTAGTTTTCATTTCTGTTATTGTATTGTTCATCTCTCTTTGTTTGTTCTTTAATTCTTCTAGGTCTTTGTTAAACATTTCTTGCATCTTCTCGATCTTTGCCTCTGTTGTTTTTCCGAGGTCTTGGATCATCTTCACTATCATTATTCTGAATTGTTTTTCTGGAAGGTTGCCTATGTCCACTTCATTTAGTTGTTTTTCTGGGGTTTTATCTTGTTCCTTCATCTGGTACATAGCCCTCTGCCTTTTCCTCTTGCCTGTCTTTCTGTGAATGTGGTTTTTGTTCCACAGGCTGCAGGATTGTAGTTCTTCTTGCTTCTGCTGTCTGTCCTCTGGTGGATGAGGCTAAGAGGCTTGATGGGAGGGACTGGTGGTGGGTAGAGCTGACTGTTGCTCTGGTGGGCAGAGCTCAGTAAAATTTTAAACCACTGGACTGTTGATGGGTGGGGCTTGGTTCCCATCCTGTTCGTTGTTTGGCCTGATGCGACCCAACACTGAAGCTACGTGGTCTCTTTGATGGGGCTAATGACAGACTCTGGGAGGGCTCATGCCAAGGAGTACTTCCCAGAACTTCTACTGCCAGTGTCCTTGTCCTCACAGTGAAACAGAGCCACCCCCCGTCTCTGCAGGAGACCCTCCAACACTAGCAGGTAGGTCCGGCCCTGTTCCCCCAGAGTCACTGCTCCTTCCCCTGGGTCCTGATGCGCACACTACTTTGTGTGTGCCCTCCGAGAGTGGAGTCTCTGTTTCCCCCGTCCTGTCCAAGTACTGCAATCAGTTCCCACTAGGCTTCAAAGTCTGATTCTCTAGGAATTCCTCCTCCTGTTGCCAGATCCCCAGGATGGGAAGCCTGATGTTGGGTTCAGAACCTCCACTCCCGTGAGTTGACTTCTGTACTATAAGTGTTTGCCAGTCTGTGAGTCAACCACCCACCAGTTGTGGGATTTGATTTTACTGTGATTGCACCCCTCCTACCATCTCATTGTGGCTTCTCTTTTGTCTTTGGATGTGGGGTATCTGTTTTTGGTGAGTTCCAGTGCCTTCTTGTTGATGATTGTCCAGCAGCTAATTGTGATTCTGGTGTCCTCACAAAAGGGAGTGAGAGCACGTCCTTCTACTCTGCCATCTTGTTTTCGACATCTACTCACTAGATTTTAAATTCTGGGAGATCAAGGACCCATTCCATCTTCTTCAGCCCTTTTATAGATTTTTGTGGATTGTGGCTAGAACATATGGGCCTTTAGTAAATATTTGTTGAACAAATGAATAAGAAGAACATATATGTTAGTTCTTTGAAAAAAATGTATATGGAGATTTAGGCATACCACCTAAGAGCTAAGAACTTCATAGAGTATAAATGATCTTAAGTTCATAAATCACTAATTATTATATATTTTCAAATTTTACCTGAAAATTAGGATTTGTTTCCTAAAGAAGCCGATGTAACCAACATCTGATCATCTTTTTCTTTTTTAAAATGAAATTATTGTATTATGATGTACTAAAGTACACATCTCTAAATTCTTATTTGTTTTATTTATGGTTTCTTTTGCTATGCAGAAGCCTTTAAGTTTAATTAGGTCCCATTTGTTTATTTTTGTTTTCATTTTCATTACTCTAGGAGACAGATCTAAAAAAGATATTGCTGTGATTTATGTCAGAGTGTTCTGCCTATGTTTTCCTCTCGGAGTTTTGTATTATCCGGTCTTACATTTAGGTCGTTAATCCATTTGGAGTTTATTTTTGTGTATGGTATTAAAGAATGTTCTAATTTCATTTTTCTACTTAGAGATGTCCATTTTTCCCAAGACACTTATTGAGGAGACTGTCTTTTCTCCATAGTATATTCTTGGCTCCTTTATCATAGATTAATTGACCATAGGTGTGTAGATTTATCTCTGGGCTTTGTGTCCTGTTCCATTGATCTATATGTCTGTTTTTGTGTCAGTACCATACTGTTGTGATTACTGTAGCTTTGAAGTCAGGCAGCCTGATTCCTCCAGTTTGTTTTTCTTTCTCAAGATTGCTTTTGTTATTGGGAGTCTTTTGTGTTTCCATACAAATTTTAAATTTTTGGTTCTAGTTCTGTGAAAAATGCCATTGGTAATTTGATAGGTTTTGTGTTGAATCTGTAGATTGCCTTGTGTAGTAGAGTCATTTTGACAATATTGATTCTTTCAGTCCAAGAACACTATATCTTTCCATCTGTTTGTGTCATCTTTGATTTCTTTCATCAGTGTATTACAGTTTTTGGAGTACAGGTCTTTTGCCTCCTTAGGCAGATTTATTCCTAGGCATTTTATTCTTTTTGATATGATGGTCAGTGGGATTGCTTCCTTAATTTTTCTTTCTGATCTTTTGTTGTTAGTGTATAGAAATGCATATCAATATAAAATCCAAAGAAATGAAATTGTGCCTAATTTATTATTAAATTTTATCAAGAACAGTATCTGGATGGAATTAGGTATGCTTTATTTACTAATATGACCTAAGCTCAATGATAAACAAGAATACAGTAAATGAGGAGAAGGCTTGAATAGACACAATAATGGAGAGATAAAAAGTTTATGAATGATCAGTAAGATGTAAATCAATAAGCAGGTAAATAATCATCGTGGAAATGCCGATTTTTTATTTGGACTTTTTTTTTTTTATAGTTTTTACCGAATGTATTTTCCTGTCCCAGGATCTCATCTAGTATTTCACATTTTATTTAGTTATCATATCACCACAGCCTCCTCTAGATTATGACAGTTTCTCAGACATTTCTGTTTTTGATGACCTTGAAAGTTTTGAGAACTACTGGTCAGGTATGTTGTAAAATGTCTCTTATTATTGAATTGTCTAAAGTTATCATCATGATTAGACAGTGGTTATGGGTTTTGAGAGGAATACCAAAGAGGTAAGGTGTCATTCTCATCACATCATATGGAGGGTACATACTATCAACACATAGAAAAATAAAAATGCTATTTATGTTATTAAATTCCATTTACTTCCAGATCAGTTAACACTTGGGTTTTCTTGCACATAATACTTACTCTCTACTTGGTTTACCTCTATAACATGAGTTATTTAAAGACTAGTAAACAATTCCTTAGCAAGCATAAATTAACCTCTTATTTTCAGTTTTATTATTGTTTCATGATTTGTTTAGTTTTTATTTTATTTTTACATTCTATGGAAATTCTCTAGGACAATGCTTAATAAAGCAGTGTCTTAGCGTGTGGCAGAAATATTGGTCTCAAATAAACTTTTACTTGCAAGGCTCAGAAATATCAACAGAAGCATCTGGTCAGAGGTTGGTTTTCTGGCATTGTGCTGAGACTGGTAGATTGGCATTTTCTAACCTTCATTATTCAGGTACCACTGGATTTTTGGTATGGGGTTTGACAATGTTAAATACTGTTTTGGAAAAATAAATTTGCCTGGAGTTAAGTACATTGTATGCTAAAGAATGACACTAAGAAAATAAATTTAGTTGCTGAGGGACTGATCTTCTAAAAATTACATTTGTTCTTTTAACTCTGAGATTTTTAAGAGTGGAGAATTATAAAAATTTGTTTTAATCTGATTATCTCTTTTGAAGGATGATACATATATCAGATCACACGTGCACAGTCTGCATATATGTGCATACTTTCTCATCCCCATATGAAATATTTGGCCATACAAAGCAATATTAAAATAAAGGTGAAATTACTCTTTCATAGATCATACTTTATGATCTTAATTGTGATTTTACGTTTTAAAATAAAGCACATTAACACATATGAGATAGCATATCAAAATAGCTCAGTTGTGGAAAGGGCATTAACGTACTTTTCCGATCTATAACTTCAATGACCATAGAGGATACACAGGGTAGAGTAAATGCAGAGATGGGTGTAGTGTGTGGTTGAATAGCAGGCTTTCCAACATCAATCTGCCACGTCCTTCAATAACCTTTTGCCTGACAAAGCTTTAGTTTAACTGGCCTTAAATCTCAGTTCTCTGCAGGAGGCAGGGATCATTTCCAGGAGCATCCCCTCTTATTAATACAGTCAGCTGATACACTTTGACAGGCACTTATGCATATTTCAAAATATTGAAAGGGGTCAATCTCGGCTAAACCAGAATTTGCCTAATTGCTCTTGCTAGCTTCCCATGGGATATTAGACAGCAACAATGTGGGATGGAGCAGTATCAAGCTTTCCTAACAAGTTCTGCAACTTAGTGACCCTGCTGACAAATGACCTTTCAACGCTCAACTGTCAAATACCTAAATAGCAACTCTTCCCTCAGCATAAAAAGTTAGGTTCATTAGGAGTGTGAAACTTTATGGAAATCTCTAATGGGGTTTTGAGTTTTCAGCAAGATGAATTATCACTTATTGAATATTACTTCCCCCATACCCCATCTCCACTGCTTCAAATATAATTTTTCTAAAACCATAACACTCAAGGCAACACCTACTCACCTAAAGCTTTTCCTCTAAAGATTCACTTCATATGAAATTGCTTGTCACCTCATAGCTATAAGGTGAAGGTCGCAGAAATAAGCACATGGATCCTTTTAAAAGCAAAGAGGTATATTTAAAGTTACTGAAAGTTGCTCCCTAAAAAACATAAACAATCAACTTCATTGTTTTAACCACTAAAAGATTACTCATACACAAGTCCCTTTGTCAAACATACAAACAGGACTACAGCCACCATTGTAATTTGTAGATGTGAAAGGGTATCGCAAACACACACACAATCAAAATTTGACTAATTCCTTCTAGTTGTGGTTTGAGTTCATGAATTTAGGTTGAACTTATGAAGTTAGGATTACAGAATATTCTCATAATATAATTGGATTTATTAGTTCCATAACAAGAATGCAAATTAGCTTAACAGTGTTTTATAATAGACCGCTTTAGACTCAATAGAATAGCTTTGCTGTTCTTGTTGTTTTCAAATGGCTGTTGCTAAGGCTATGTATCTTTTTATTTAGGTTAATGCTTTTCTTACACTATTATTAATACTATCAATTTGTTTAATGTGTCTTCTTTTTAATAAACCTATTCTGATAGTGTGAAAGCCTTTTGCTTAAATGAATTCTCTTAACTATTTCCACAGTAACACATGCCCTTTAAAAAAAATCCTTTCTGCTGCTTTTCATTAAAATGCGATTTATTTTCTCTAAGGAATGGGCATATCTGGTAAAAGAGAAAAATAATATACTGTAAAGTAGTTATGAAAAAGAAAGGAAGGAAAAAGAAGGATATCAACTTCATACTTTGAAGTTTATCTTGTTGTTTCTATTGCATTTATCAACAGTAAATGTAGGTCCATATGCAAAATTTATGGTAAAATGCTGCCATTCTTGCTCTGGGAGGTGATCTGGTGATATAAGTATCCATAGATATATATCCATCTACATATATATACCCGCATATTTGTATGTATCCACATACATATACACACACTCACATACACTTAATATTGGGTTGGCCAAAAAGTTAGTTCGGGTTTTTTCTGTAACATCTTACGGAAAAGCCTGAATGAACGTTTTGGCAACCCCAGTATATAAAACATATACGGTAGCCTACTATTGGTTTAGTTAATCTTTTAACATAATGAGAAAAAAGTGTATTTTAATGTGCAGTATTATAGATACTGGAGTTGTGGTTTAGGACTAGTCTCTCTTTAATATTAGGTGACAATAGTGAAATGGTAAATAAATGCCCAATCTGATTTTCTAATCATTGACCTGTATTTAAAAAGTGCCCAACAACCCATCGATCCTTTCAATTCTCTATCACCTGCCATATTTTCTAAGCATCCTTCTGTTAATTTAGAATAAACAATGATTTCAATAAAACTGAGAAATTTTCTTGTGAGGAGTCATTTCTTGCTAATTTAGTGCTTCATCTCTTGAGAGAATTATGCACTTCTCAAGCCACTGAGCTGCCTTTTGCATTCCAACCAACCCTATACTTACTGAATGAGGGAAGAAAGGATAATCAGATAAATATGATGTTTAACTATTTCAATGTGTTTATAAGGATTTCTGTTGCCTGGCAACTTTCATCTTCATTTTAAAAAGTTTTCTCCATTTGGATATTTTTCTCCTATTTGATTAAATGAGATTTCTAAGTTTAACTGTATCAATGCAACACATAGCCAAAGACATATACAACTCGGGTTCAGATAAAAGAATAGAATGCCCCATTAAATTTACATTTCTGATAAACAAGGAATTTTTTTTAGTATAAGTATGTCCCAAGTATTGTATGGTACATACTTATAATAAAAAATATTACTTATTTACCAGAAATTCAAATTTAATTGTGCCTTCTCCCCTATCCTTTTTAAAAAAGTCACTGAATCTAGCATGGCACCTCTATAAAAGTGATCTCTGACATCATTGACAGGTCATGATTCTTCTGTGTAAATTTCAACCCACAGAACATTATACATGAGGAATGATACTACCCCTAAAATGTTAGGACACATTTCTCATTTTATTGTCTCAGAGGCTGGTTGATTTCATTGAAAATGACCAGAGTCTTCATTAACTGGATTATTAAATCCCAGTCAGGAGAAAGATGTATGGGTATGAATTATTTTTTAAAATATAAAAATCTAAACTAAACGTCAAGTAAAAAGGCTTATTTTTTTTTTCCTTTTCTATTTTTTCTTTCCTTTTCCTTTTCTTCAGCTTTACATAAAGACCTTGAAGGCTGGAGGCTGTCAGGTGGACATGAGAGGGGTCACCTTATCCCAGTAACAGGTGCCTCAGGCAGCCATGGCAACTTGACTTCAGGCACAGGGCTCTGGGCTCAGACCTGAACGTGATGGGCAGAGGCCCTAGGGACTAACCCACGAGGCAGTTGTGGCCTCTTAGTCCTGAGATAGCTCTAGAGCAAGGGGGGTGCAAATAAAGTTTTTATGGTACTATTTTCTGGGTCCAGGGAGGATGAAGTCAGATCAACAACTATTGATCTATTTTAGACTTTATAATGAATATTCATACAAAGGTGAGATATCTGCCAAGCAGCCTGCCTGGTGATTAGGAGTCTAACAGAAGGACATTTTCTGCAGCAGCTGTTAAAATTAAGCTTGGAAATGAAAAATCCCATTACAGATAGCATTACTTTTTCACGTAGGACAGTGCATAAAGCTCCTAAAATAAAACTCAAGGTTCAAATCCATCTGTCTTAGTTTTGGCTGAGAGTTGAAAATAAAATGGCTTAAGTCAGAGCCATCTTGACAGGTCTGTGCTTTATGAGCGCAGTCACTGTCTCCATTTTCCAGTTATATTCCAAAAGGCAGAGAGAAGAAATAATCCCTCTTAAGAGGGCAAATGACATTCCTCCCCTAATGTAAATTTTCTAATAAACTCTGTGAAGTATATTTGCATTGAGAAACAGAGCCCATTAATAATTACTATGATTCAGGAATTATTAATAATAATTATTAAAGTGGTACCTATGTAAAGCAAATTAGGATGATGTTTAAAACGCAAATGCCTTCCTTGGCAATGTTATTTTTGTATAATATAGCCTGCTTATAGACAAACTTCTCATTTTCAAATGATATTAAAAGAGAAAACTTTTATTTTGCTTTGACGTTTGTAAACAGAAGTACTTTCTAGCTGCAAACTAGTTCTCATTGTATCCTGTCAACGATTCAACAGGAGCCATACATACACACACGCGCGCGCGCTCACAGAGGGGAGGGAAGAGTATATAAATTTATAATTATTAAAAAGAAGAAAATTGTGACTTTTAATACGTAAAAAGTATCTAATGAAGGTTTGCAAGTGAGCGTGCATGGTATCCCAGTCCTAAAACAGAAATCCAGCCAACCACTTATGACCATGTGCTTGTACATATTCACTTATTATGACTATTGAACATGATTGCACTTTTTGAATCACATTAAACACCTTTATTAAATATTTTTGTCATTGTTATTCCTCTTATGGGAATTATGTTTTGTTCTGTCATACCATATAACTTTATAATAAAATCTAGATTGTAGGCTCTACTCATAAAAATATAATCCCCATTCCATTGAGAGAACAGATCCAGCTCCATTTTACTTCACTGTTTATATATCAGATACATTCATTATTATCATTCATATGTAGATCCAAGAAGAGTTCTTGTAGGTCCTTTGATTTTCATAATAACTATCAGTGCTTTATAAGTGTGAAGTAAAAACTAATTAAGGCAGTCTAGCAGCTCCTTAGTGTGCTAGAGTGTATCCTTCTTTTGAAAAACAGTGCCTACCTTGTTTATTTTAATTGTATTGATAGTTGGTTTACAATATATATTAGTTTAAGGAGTACAACATAGTGATTTGATATCTTTATAGGTTATACTCCATTTAAAGTTATTATGAAATATTGGCTATATTCCCTGTGCTGTACAATATATCCTTTGTGCTTATTTATCTTATACAGAGTAGTTTGTACCTCTTAATCCCCTTCCCTTATCTTTCTCCTCCCCCTTCTCCACTGGTAACCACTAGTTTGTTCTCTGCATCTGTGAGTCTGTTTCTGTTTTGTAATATTCATTCTTTTGTTTGTTTAGATTCCACATGTAAGTGAAAGCATACAGTATTTGTATTTCTCTGTTTGACTTACTTCACTAAGCATAACACCTTCCAGATCCAACCATGTTTTTGCAAAGGGTAAGATTTCATTTTTTTTATGGTTAATATTACATTGTATATATCTTGGCTATTATAAATAAGTGCCTGCCTTTTAATAAAGGAATGAGGATGAATATAGGGCTCCACCACTAAATTGTGGGGTCTTTTGTTATGCAGCAACAGGTAATTGGAACAGACTTCTCCTCTAGTAGAAACCAGAGTTGGTTATACAGCAGGGCAGGTGTCTGTGTGAATGACACCTCAACTACACAGATTTTGACCTTCCATCCTCTGGGTGTGACTGGCCTTACTCCCAACAATTGGAAATATTCGTATCTAGGTATAAGGTAGGAGCTGGAACAGACAATTCCCCTTCTGTAAAAAAAAAAAAAAAAGTTACTATTTGATTTTCTATTTGCTTTAAGTTCTGGCCCTCTTATGACCTTACTACTTCTCCTTAAGCTAGAGCTGTGCCTTTGGCTCTCAGATCAGCATTTGGAACTGGCTAGCTACTGCCAGACACACTGATGATGTGGCTGAAACTCCATATAATACCCATTCATAATTACCTTTCTCCTTGCTCAGCCTCTCCAATGGGTATGCACTGAAGCCAGAATACTGCTAAAATACATTAAGACAGAAAAGAAGGTAATCAACTTTGGATGCTGTCTTAGTTTGCTGGAGCTGCTATGACAAAATACCATAGACTGGGTCGCTTAAACGACAAACATTTATTTCTCACACTTATGGAGTCTGGAAGTCTGAGATCAGGGTGTGAGTATAGTTGGGTTCTGATGAGGGTTCTCTTCTGGCTGGCAGACAGCCACCTTCTGGCTGTGTGCTCAGAGGCCCTTTCCTAGGTGCACATGCAGAGAGAGAGAGAGAGAGAGAGTCTTATAAATGGACTTATTCTCTCAAGAGGGTCAGACCCTCATGACCTAATCTAAATCTAATTACGTGCTGAAGCCCTTTCCTCCAAGTACTTATCACACTGGAGATTAAGACTTCAAGATATGAATTTGGGGGGATATAAATATTTAGTCTGTAACAGATGGTATGCAAAAAAGGCGTTTAGGGGCTTCCCTGGTGGCGCAGTGGTTGAGAGGCCGCCTGCCGATGAAGGGGACACGGGTTCGTGCCCCGGTCCGGGAAGATCCCACATGCCGCGGAGCGGCTGGGCCCGTGAGCCATGGCCGCTGAGCCTGCGCGTCCGGAGCCTGTGCTCCGCAACGGGAGAGGCCTCAGCAGTGAGAGGCCCGCGTACTGAAAAAAAAAAAAAAAAAAAAAAAAAAGGCGTTTACGTAGCAGTCCTGAGACTGCTGTCCTTAGAAAAGACTGCTTGCATGGTTGGCCCTTGGCTGATGTTGAAGAACTTAGATTTTGGGATTGCTCCAACCAATCCCTTACTCATAAGAGGGGCTCACTGTGCTTGAACTTTTTGAGCAAACAATGTGGTTTATGCTGAACAACTGCTTTCCTTCGGAAAGTCTGGAACTTTGGTATGTGCTCAACCGAGGGTGCCCATGTGACCAGCCCCCAGTGGAAACCCTAGGTAATGAGTCTCTAATGACCTTCCCAAGCAGACATTTCACACCTGTTGGCACAATTGGATGCTGGAGGAGTTAAGCATTTCCTGTGTGGCTCCACTGGAAGATGACTAATGGAAACATGCACCTGGTTTCCTCCAGACTTCACCCCATGTGCCTTTTCCCTTTGCTGGTATTGCTTTGCATCTTTTCACTGTAATAAAACATTGATGTGACTGTGACTATATGATGAGTCCTCCTGGTGAATCGCCAGACCCGTAGTGGTTTTGGGGACATCTGATGGCAAGTAGAGAACCAAAGAGAATCCCTCCCCCTCACCAGCCCTTCAACAGACACACCAATATTCCAACTAAGACTCTGTTGCTAGAAAAGTTTAAGATCTTTAATGAAAGGAGATTTGGAATTTTTTATTAATTAATACCAGTAACATGCAAGTTTCAATGATTTATAGGCTTGCTTAACCTAACGGTCTTCATTTCTTGTCTGCTTTTCCTAACCTTGAATCGCTCCGCAATCCTACTTCAATGAGATTTTCTTCTCAGTCACTCTGCTGAAACAGCTCTGGTCCAGCTCACCCTCAGCCTCCGTCCTGCCAGTTGTCACTCCTCATCCTTCAGCTTTGCTCCTTCAGCATCATTCCCCTCTCTCTCCTTGAAATACTTTCTTCCTTTGGGTATTGAAATACTTCCATTTCCTGATTTTCCTCTAACCCCTCTATCTGCTCCTTTTCTGTCTCCCTCACTAGTTTTGCCTCCTATTTCAAAGCTTCAAATGTTGGAATGGCTTGGCTCTGAGCCGCCTTCTGTTCTTTATTTAGACACTCTTCCTAGTCTCATGGCTTTAAATATCACCCATAAACCGATACCACTAAAATTTACATCTCCGCATTGAATACTCCCTTGAGCTCCAGACTCTTATATGAAACCACAGAGTCTGGGCTCTCTGCTTAGAAGCATAAAGGCTTTCAAACTTGGAATTCTCAAAGCAGGATTCCTGATTCTTTGTCCCAGTATTCCTATCTCTGTCCAAATCTCCTATCTTCCTTTCTTGATAAATGCCATTTATCAATGACATTTTGCATCTGCTCTGCTTCAGGAGCTACCCATCATTTTTATTCTCAGTAATCAGGGTTCCACTCAAGAACATCACCAGGTAGTTCTTTGGCTCCAGTGGGGTCCAGGTATCTGTATTGTACCCTAGAAACTCCTGATCGGGACTCTTTAAACCCATGCTCTTAAACTTTTGTGAGGCTACAAGCCTCTTTGAGAATTTATAACTATAAACCCTCTTGGTAGAATAAATGTACCCAACATAAACAAAGCTGTGTATATATATATGTTTTATCTATTAGTTTATTATATATTTATATAATTATAATGTATATATGTCTAATGAATATATAAAATTTCAAATGAATTAAAACATGATGTGGAAAAAGAGCCAAAATCATAAGAAAGGATAGTTTATGTATGCTAGAGTAATAAGTTAATTCCAAAAATCTGTGTTTTTTTTTTTTGCTTTGCTTTGCTTTCACAGGATACATGTCCACTGCTGTGTTTGGTACTTGTCTCTTATACCACACCTTCAATATGTAATTACAATCTGCTCTAAGCCTAGTCTTAGCCACTATCATCTCTTGCCTGATTGGCAAGAGCCTTATAATGGTCTCCCTGCTTCCATCATTGTCCCTAACCATAATCATTTTTTGTTACTATGGAGCATAGAGTAGGGGGTAGGGGAGTGAGTGCAGAAAGTAGACTGTATGAATGAGAATCTTGGACCTGACCTCTAACTAGTTCTGTTAATTACCTTATCTTTAAAATGATGACCATTATAGTATCTATTATAGAAGTCATTGTGAAGATTACACAGATGGATATATATAAACATAAAACATTTGGATAGCATCTAGTACAAGAAACACTTAATGTTAGTAACTATTATTACTGTATTATTCAGGGTTCTCCTGAAAAACAGAACCAACAGAATATACAGACACATATTTAGAAAGAGATATATTATAAGGAATTGACTCACATGATTATGGAGTCTGAAAAGTCCTAAGATCTGCAGTCAGCAAGCTGGAGACCCAGGGGAGCCAATGGGTAGCACCTAGTGTAAGAAACAGTCAATGTTAGTAATTATTATGGTATTGTTCCAGTCTGAGTTCAAAGGCCTGAGGACTAGGTGAGCTAATATTAATAGTTTAAACTTCAGTCCAACTTCAAAGACCTGAGAACCAGGAGACCCAATAGTGAAAGTTCCAGTCTGAAATCTGACAGGCTCAAGACCTTAGAGGAGCTGACTTTTCAGTTCCACTCTTAAAGCAGGAAAAGACTGATGTCCCAGATCAAACATTCAGGCAGGAGATCTCTCTTACGCAGCCTTTTTTATTTTATTCAGGTGTTTAATTGATTAGATAAACGCCACCCATATCAGGGAAGGGAATCTTCTTTATTCAGTCTACCAGTTCAAATGTTAATCTCATCCAGAAACACTCCACAGAACTCCCAACACTGAATTCTCCCTTGACTAGATCATTAGGTGCCCAGAATAACGTTTGAGCAAATGTCCGGGCACCTAGTGGTCTAGTTAAATTGACACATAAAATTAACCATTACAATTACGATTATTATTAATCCACTCCTCAGCCTGAGTCAGCTTTTAAAAGTGTAAATCCAATCACATCACTTCACTTCCTAATCTAAGTCCTCCAACAATCTCCCATCACATTCCCTACACACAGACACAGACACACACACACACCTCTGACTCTGTCAAAGAGTCCCATCTACACTGATGTCACAGGCTCCTTCAGCCAGGTTCTTTATAGTTAGATATCTCAGGCTTATCAGATGCTCCTCTACAAGGCCACCCCTTCAACGCCCACTGACCACCAACTCCGAGAAATCACACCAAGCTTTCTGAGTTGCCTCTTTAAATCATTTCTCACTACTCTTGAGGCAAAAAAAGACTCGCATCATCCCCAAGGGGCCACAGCATCTCCATGTTTCTCCAAATCTTTCTTAAGCCTTCAACTTCCGTAATTAAATTATTGGTCTTTGTTTATATAGCCAGGAGGTGGATGATGTGTTGAGTTCTTGTATACTTGGACACTTTCTTTGCAAGTTCTGCAGATGGTCTAACACTTTACTATACAATAAGGGGTGAGTTATCATCTATTCTCTTGAGACCACAACGAAAACTGATAAACAAAGGGTCCCATTTTATATCTTATTATATAAGCATTGCCACATTCTTTCCAAAGTGGATTTTTATTTTTTTACATCTTTATTGGACTATAATTGCTTTACAATGGTGTTAGTTTCTGCTTTATAACAAAGTGAATCAATTATACATATACATATGTTCCCGTATCTCCTCCCTCTTGCATCTCCCTCCCTCCCACCCTCCCTATACCACCCAACCAGGTGATCAAAAAGCACAGAGCTTATCTACCTGTGCTATGCGGCTGCTTCCCACTAGCTAGCTATTTTACGTTTGGTAGTGTATATGTGTCCATGCCACTCTCTCAATTTATCACAGCTTACCCCTCCCCCTCCCCATATCCTCAAGTCCATTCTCTAGTAGGTCTGTGTCTTTATTCCCGTCTTGCCCTTAGGTTCTTCACGACATTTCATTTTTCTTAGATTCCACATATATGTGTTAGCATACGGTATTTGTCTTTCTCTTTCTGACTCACTTCACTCTGTATGACAGACTCTAGGTCCATCCACCTCACTACAAATAACTCCATTTCGTTTCTTTTTATGGCTGAGTAATATTCCATTGTATATATGTGCCACATCTTTATCCATTCATCCGATGATGGACACTTAGGTCGTTTCCATCTCCTGGCTATTGTAAATAGAGCTGCAATGAACATTTTGGTACATGACTCTTTTTGAATTATGGTTTTCTCAGGGTATATGCCCAGTAGTGGGATTGCTGGGTCATATGGAAGTTCTATCTGTAGTTTTTTAAGGAACCTCCATACTGTTCTCCACAGTGGCTGTACCAATTCACATTCCCACCAGCAGTGCAAGAGTGTTCCCTTTTCTCCACACCCTCTCCACCATTTATTGTTTCTAGATTTTTTGATGATGGCCATTCTGACCGGTGTGAAATGATATCTCATTGTAGTTTTGATTTGCATTTCTCTAATGATTAATGATGTTGAGCATTCTTTCATGTGTTTGTTGGTAGTCTATATCTTCTTTGGAGAAATGTCTATTTCGGTCTTCTGCCCATTTTTGGATTAGGTTGTTTGTTTTTTTGTTATTGAGCTGCATGAGCTGCTTGTAAATTTTGGAGATTAATCCTTTGTCAGTTGCTTCATTTGCAAATATTTTCTCCCATTCTGAGGGTCGTCTTTTGGTCTTGTTTATGGTTTCCTTTGCTGTGCAAAAGCTTTGAAGTTTCACTAGGTCCCATTTATTTATTTTTGTTTTTATTTCCATTTCTCTAGGAGATGGGAAAAAGAATCTTGCTGTGATTTATATCATAGAGTGTTCTGCCTATGTTTTCCTCTAAAAGTTTGATAGTTTCTGGCCTTACATTTAGGTCTTTAATCCATTTTGAGCTTATTTTTGTGTATGGTATTAGGGAGTGTTCTAGTCTCATACATTTACATGTACCTGTCCAGTTTTCCCTGCACCACCTATTGAAGAGGCTGTCCTTTCTCCACTGTACATGCCTGCCTCCTTTAACAAAGATAAGGTGACCATATCTGTGTGGGTTTATCTCTGGGCTTTCTATCCTGTTCCATTGATCTATATTTCTGTTTTTGTGCCAGTACCATACTATCTTGATTACTGTAAGTTTGTAGTACAGTCTGAAGTCAGAGAGCCTGATTCCTCCAGCTCCGTTTTTCTTTCTCAAGATTGCTTTGGCTATTCGGGGTCTTTTGTGTTCCCATACAAATTGTGAAATTTTTTGTTCTGTGAAAAATGCCAGTGGTAGTTTGCTAGGGATTGCATTGAATCTGTAGATTGCTTTGGGTAGTAGAGTCATTTTCACAATGTTGATTCTTCCAATCCAAGAACATGGTATATCTCTCCATCTATTAGTATCATCTTTAATTTCTTTCATCAGTGTCTTATAATTCTCTGCATACAGGTCTTTTGTCTCCTTAGGTAG
>RJWK010052968.1:0-15490 GCA_004363435.1 Platanista minor
AACAGCACATTAAAAGGATCATACACCATGATCAAGTGGGGTATATCCCAGGAATGCAAAGGTTCTTCAGTATATGCAAATCAATCAATATGATACAGAATATTAACAAATTGAAGGAGAAAAACCATATGATCATCTCAATAGATGCAGAAAAATATTTCGACAAAATTGAACACCCATTTATGATAAAAACCCTCCAGAAAGTAGGCATAGAGGGAACTTACCTCAACATAATAAAGGCCATATATGACAAACCCACAGCCAACGTCATTCTCAATGGTGAAAAACTGAAACCATTTCCTCTAAGATCAGGAACAAGACAAGGTTGTCCACTCTCACCACTCTTATTCAACATAGTTTTGGAAGTTTTTGCCACAGCAATCAGAGAAGAAAAAGAAATAAAAGGAATCCAAATTGGAGAAGAAGTAAAGCTGTCACTGTTTGCAGATGACATGATACTATACATAGAGAATCCTAAAGATGCTATCAGAAAACTACTAGAGCTAATCATTAATTTGGAAAAGTAGCAGGATACAAAATTAATGCACAGATACTCTTGCATTGCTATACACCAATGATGAAAAATCTGAAAAAGAAATTAAGGAAACACTCCCGTTTATCACTGCAACAAAAAGAATGTAATACCTAGGAATAAATCTACCTAAGGAGATAAAAGACTTGTATGCAGAAAACTATAAGACACTGATGAAAGAAATTAAAGATGATACAAACAGATGGAGAGATATGCCACGTTCTTGGATTGGAAGAATCACCATTGTGAAAGTGATTATATAACCCAAAGCAATCTACAGATTCAATGGAATCCCTATCAAAATACCAATGGCATTTTTCACAGAACTAGAACAAAAATTTTCACAATTTGTATGGAAACACAAAAGACTCCGAAGAGCCAAAGCAATCTTGAGAAAGAAAAACGGAGCTGGAGGAATCAGGCTCCTGGATTTCAGACTATACTACATAGCTACAGTAATCAAGACGGTATGGTACTGGCACAAAAACAGAAACATAGATCAGTGGTACGGGATAGAAAGCCCAGAGATAAACCCATGCACATATGGTCACCTTATTTTTGATAAAGGAGGCAAGAATATACAATGGAGAAAAGGCAGCCTCTTCAATCAGTGGTGCTGGGAAAACTGGACAGCTACATGCAAAAGAATGAAATTAGAACACTCCCTAACACCATACACAAAAATTAACTCAAAATGGGTTAAGGACCTAAATGTAAGGCCAGATACTATCAGACCCTTAGAGGAAAACAGGCAGAACACTCTATGACATAAATCACAGCAAGATCCTTTTTGACCCACCTCCTAGAGAAATGGAAATAAAAGCGAGAATAAACAAATGGGACCTAATGAAACTTAAAAGCTTTTGCACAGCAAAGGAAACCATAAACAAGACCAAAAGACAACCCTCAGAATGGTAGAAAATATTTGCAAATGAAGCAACTGACAAAGGATTAATCTCCAAAATATATAAGCAGCACATGCAGCTCAATATCAAAAAAACGAGCAACCCAATCCAAAAATGGGCAGAAGACCTAAACAGACATTTCTCCAAAGAAGATATACAGATTGCTACATACACATGAAAGTATGCTCAGCATCATTAATCATTAGAGAAATGCAAATCAAAACTACAATGAGGGATCACCTCACACCAGTCAGAATGACCATCATCAAAAAATCTACAAACACTAAATGCTAGAGAAGGTGTGGAGAAAAGGGAACCCTCTTGCACTGTTGGTGGGAATGTAAGTTGATACAGCCACTATGGAGAACAGTATGGAGGTTCCTTAAAAAACTAAAAATAGAACTACCCTATGACCCAGCAATCCCACTGCTGGGCATATATCCTGAGAAAACCATAATTCAAAAAGGGTCATGTACCACAATGTTCATTGCATCTCTATTTACAATAGCCAGGACATGGAAGCAACCTAAGTGTCCATCGACAGAAGAATGGATAAAGAAGATGTGGCACATATATACAATGGAATATTACTCAGCCATAAAAAGGAATGAAACTGAGTTTTTTGTAGTGAGGGTGATGTAACTAGAGGCTGTCATACAGGGTGAAGTAAGTCAGAAAGAGAAAAACAAATACCGTATGCTAACACATATATATGGAATCTAAAAAAAAAAAATGTTCTGAAGAAACTAGGGGCAGGGCAGGAATAAAGACACAGATGTAGAGAATGGACTTGAGGACACGGGGAGGGGGTACGGGTAACCTGGGATGAAGTGAGAGAGTGTCAAGGACTATGTAAAATAGGTAGTTAGTGGGAAGTAGCCCTGTGCAGGTGGGAAGCCCAGGGAGATCAGCTCGGTGCTTTGTGACCACCTAGAGGGGTGGAATAGGGAAGGTGGGAGGGAGACAGAAGAGGGAGGGGATATACGTAAATGTATAGCTGATTCACTTTGTTCTATAGCAGAAACTAACACACCATTGTAAAGCAATTATACTCCAATAAAGATGTTAAAAAAAAAAAAAGAATTTTGTGTAGGAACTGAACCAGAGAGGTATCGGAAGGGCTGAAAATCAGGGAAGGTGAGGCAATCTAAAGAGGAACAATGCAGAGTGTGGATGTATAGGGCTGGAGGACAGAGCAGGGAGGCGGTGTCTACAGAGCTCAGAGGTTGCTTGGGGAGATCTGGATCCTAGGAGGAAAGCCTGCCTGGAGACATAGAGGAGATGCAACCTCTCCTGAGAAGCCACTCAAGGCAGAGTGAGGAGGAGAAATACTCAGGCTTCTTCCTTTCTCCTACCCTAGCCCCCAAGGCCAGTGTTCCTCATTGCCCCAACATACTTAGAAACAACATGGGCAAGGGGATATGGGAAATTTACCTCACAGGGGCCAGCCCTGTGTTACAGAACAGCAGGGTCAGGGTGGGGGATAGATCCAAGGGTCAAGAGGCAAGTGTACAGCACACGTAGGGAAGGCTCAGAAAAGCCCTGTAGTCCTGAGGTCTACGTATCATTGTCTGACCCGGAGTCAGCCGCAATTATTTGGCAGTGGAACTTTTAAAATTTGTATGATTATTTTTTAAACTTCCATTGATCCTGTATGACCATCTTGTATGGAGTTTCAAGAGGATTTCAAATTGCTAATCAAGGTTGCTAACTTTTTGCTGTAGCAGCTTGTTGGTTTCACACTGAAGTTGATCAGAGAGGTAGAATAAAAAGTGAGTAGTGGCAGGGACTTGTGGCTTCTCTAAGTGGGTGTACTTTTCTTCTTCATTCATGTTGTGGAGACAGAGACAGGCAGGGAGGTTTGGGGAGTACGGTTTAGTGTTGGCCAGTGTGATTCTGGCAGAGGGAAAGTCCCCTCTAGGGAGCGGGTATGTTGGCCAAGGGATGGAGAGGAACACCCTCCTCCAGAGACCTCTGACGTGGACATGGTCAATGGAGCTTTTATTTTCACAGATGGGTGTGATTGTCACATGGGAAGTTACAGCCTAGAGTTTGGACTCTTGGTCTCACGAATCACGCTCTCCATCTAACGTGGGGATTCTGTCACCCCAAATGCCCTGTAGAGACACCTACCCTTCTTTCCTGTATTCTGGGTCTCCTGCCTTGACGCCTGGCCCCTCCTTCAGACAGTTTTTCTTAAATAGCTCACAGAAGTAAACATACATTCTTACATACATATATAAACATATATATAAAAAGATATAAATATATATATTTGAAGTATTATATAAACCTCTGAATTTTTTTGTATACTGAGTATGTGTGGGTGTGTGTGTTTGTGTTACTCCTACATTATAAGTGGGATTACTGCAAACTGCAGTGTGATCCTTAAGGGGAGAATTCATCCCACACTTTCTCTGCCACACATCCCTCAGCATCAGTACACCTTGGGGTCTCCTAAGTCATGCCTGGACACTGGGCATTGATGGGGCATTTGACACCTAGTGCCAAGGTTGCTTCAGAACAAAAGAAGAGACCTTTCAAAAAGTGGCATCAAGGAATAGTCCTATCTCGGCATTAGGCTACCAAAACTTTGATCCTCAATCTGGAAGATGTGCTGCGGAGAGGTACATCAGCTAGAGGATCCTGGTATCCAACTCCCAGGCTGCTGCCAGGCAAGGTTGGTGAGTGGCAAGGGACCGCTACCCGGCGTCTGACACCAAATCCCACGAAAGCAGTTCCTTTTCATCTCTTAGTAGCTCCACCTTGCCACAAAATCTGCACATTCAATAAGGCCAGTCTCTGTAATTGTAACGTTAAATACATCACTGACTTTGACAGTCAATGTGTGTCATGTAGGCCTTGATGATGAAATACTTGGTAATTTTCAGAAGAGGGTGTGTTTTTTTCTTCTCTGAAGATCATTTTTGCTATTTTCCCTCTTTGAGTTTGGATAAATCCCTAGTACTTGAATCAGTTCCTAGATTCAAGGGTTTGCCTGGCTGCCTGAGAAGTCTATTATCTTTGTCGCCTCTGTCTTTTTTTTTTTTTTCGCCTCTGTCTTCAGCTTCTTCGCTGACCACAGTTTCCCTTTTCCCCAACTTGGGCCAGTTGCTCCAGCTCTTTTCTGCTTCTCCTCAGTCAGCGTAGCAAGAAGTTTTTCCTCACTCATCAATACAACTATCCAGTCTCTTTTGGAGATGCTATCAGTTTATCCTAAACTTCAGACAAATCTGTGAGTGCATTTGCCTGCACTTGTGGTTGATTTACTACTAACAGACCAGACAGGTTATCTCCAGAGATCCCTTTCTAGTCTCCAGATTTAGAGCTCAACTCAATATGGTGAAATGAAATATATTAGACAGTGAGAAGGGAGGGGAAGAAAAAACAGGCACATGATTTTATGTAATTGAGGAAATTACCTTTGTTCCACCTATAGTAAAACCCAAATGAAACCTCTTTGGAGGTTACGCAAATGAAAATTCCCACCACACTTGTTTCGAACATGGTGTCTTTTGTGTGCTGCTTTACTACTCTTGATTCTCGCTGGGAGGGTTAGTGGAAGTACCAAGAACCGTGTTTGCGGTATTGCCAGCCTGAATAGAAACAGGAAATGCCAAGAATCTTATAATAAATGCGAACACTTCCAGCCTAATTTCACAGCCTCAGAAGTTTGAATAGAGGTTAGACGAGGCTGCAAATCTTGGGCGTACATTTCAACAAAACTTCCAGTCTCCTGTGACCTGCCCTGTGTCAGAGAAGTGAATGCTAAACTCAGTCTTGGAAATCTCACTTCTGAGATGGACAAGTCCCAGTGCCCTTTCACTTTTTGAATGGACAGTCAGTAGAAGGGCTGTTGCTCTGTTGGATAACGGGAAGGAGATTGTATCTAATAGCTCTCTAAGGCCAGTTAGGAAACCATTTGCTGTAACTTAGATAAAGCCCTATTAGGAAAAAGGAGAAAAATCTGGACAGTTATTACTCACAGTGATAGTATAGGCATCACCTGGGAGCTTGGTAGAAATGCAGAATCTCAGGCCTCAAACCACATCTCCTGAATCAGAGTCTGATTTTGTTTTTTTTTTCTTTTGCTGTACGCGGGCCTCTCACTGTTGTGGCCTCTCCCGTTGCGGAGCACAGGCTCCGGACGCGCAGGCTCAGCGGCCATGGCTCACGGGCCCAGCCGCTCCGCGGCATGTGCGACCTTCCCGTACCGGGGCACGAACCCGTGTCCCCTGCATCGGCAAGCGGACTCTCAACCAATGCGCTACCAGGGAAGCCCCAGAGTCTGATTTTTTAAGATACTTGAGGGATTTGTGAGCGCACTGAAGGGTAACAAACACTGGTTTGGAAGACTCCAGATAGTTCTTTGAAAATTCAGTGATTTCTCCTTGGCAGGTGAATGATGAATAGTTTCCATAGGTAGCTCTATAGTTATACAAAACTGCCTATATTGTATAGGTAGTGTTATAGTTTCTGTATAACCTGAAGACTCCCATAACGCTTTCCTCCAATTCTCCCAAATTCTTTTCTGGTGTAAGTGTCTGAGTGTGTGTGTGTGTGTGTGTGTGTGTGTGTGTGTGTGTGTGTATGTATACATATTTCCCCCAATACTGTGTAACAAATTATAATAAATTTAGCAGCTAACACAGCACACATTTATTATCTCACAGTTTCTGTGGATCAGAAGTCTGGATGTGAGTTAGCTGGGCCCTCTGCTCAGGATCTTATCAGGCTGAAATGAGGGTGTCAGCCAGTACTGGGATCTTGTCTGAAACTCAGGTTCCTCCTCCAAGCTCACTCACTGTGGGCAGGGTCTCTTTCTTGTGGCTGTAGGGCTTAGGTCTGTTTTCTCACCAGCTGTTGGCCTTAGACCCCCTCAGTGCCGTCTGTGCCACAGGGCCCTTTCCTTTCACAGCATGGCTGTTTGCTTCTAGGACAACAGAAAAACCTCTGCTGCTGTTTCTTATCTCATCTATGGGCTCAACAGATTAGGTCAGGCCCACCGGAGATAATCTCCCTTTTGATTAAGTCAAAGTCAACTGACAAGGATCTTAATTATATTTGCAAAATCCCTTTTGCTTAAAATGTAACATAATCATGGAAATGATATCCCATGATATTCCCAGGTTCTGTCAGCACTCAAGGGGGAGGAATTGTACAGAGTATGCATACCAGGGAATATTGGGGGCCATGTTAGAATTCTGCCTGTTATTAAAAATACATTTATAGGGCTTCCCTGGTGGCGCAGTGGTTGAGGGTCTGCCTGCTGATGCAGGGGGCGCGGGTTCATGCCCCGGTCTGGGAAGATCCCACATGCCGCGGAGCGGCTGGTCCCGTGAGCCATGGCCGCTGGGCCTGTGCATCCGGAGCCTGTGCTCCGCAGCGGGAGAGGCCACAGCAGTGAGAGGCCCACGTACCGCAAAAAACAAAAACAAACAAAAAAAATTTATACACACACACACGAATAAATTACATATAATTCAAATTTATGTAACTTCCAGGATTATAGATAAAAATTCTTTGCAAATCCCAAACTACATTGCTTCACTTAATACTTTTATTTTTATATAACCATGAAAAAACTATATTACTACTCTTTACAGATATTTTTCTTCCAATTGATTACTTTTAACACTTAAAATTGTTCCAAAAAAGGAAATTTTAATGTCATTAGCATATATTGAAGGTCATTATTATTCATCACGAAATAGAATGTGACACAAAGCATAAGTTCAAGGGAAATAAAATATTATTAAATTAGATCTATCAGCCATTGCCTGGTTTTAAAGTCTGTGCCTGATGCTTGCTTCTTTTTGTTAAAAGAGGGAGTAAGATGTCCTAGCTCCAAACCAAGTTTTTCTCCTTAACATAATAAATTGTTGAGATGAGTGTAAAAAGAGGCACTTTCTCACTGTGTGGTGTGATTCAGTGTTCTTGATGCTGTGTGAATGACACCTAATTAAGGGGAGTCCCACACTTTGGGATACACTAGGTTCCCTGATGGTATTTATTAAAAACAAAATGTCTTTTGCCCCAAGTAGGATTGTACATAAGCTTTGTGTGTTACCTTACATCATTAACCTTTGTTGCCTCCTATATAAAATGTTCATGTTATTATATCAAATATTCTGACAGCACCAGAAATATTGGGTTGGCCAAAAAAGTGCCTTCGGGTTTTAAGTAAAAATAAAAGATACATTTCTCATTTTCACCAAGACTTTGTTGAACAACATATTCACCCTTTTGTTCCACTATCTTCTGCCATTTTTCAGGCAACTTCATAATTCTTTCTTCCCCAAACTTTTTATCATTTTGAACAAAGAACTGTTCCACATGCCTTTTATAGTCTTCCAGGGAATTGAAATTTTTCCATTAAGAGAATTTTGTAAAGACTGAAATCAATGGATATCCGAAGGTGCAATGTCTGATGTATATGGCAGATGAATCAGAACTCTCCAGCTAAGCTGTAACATTTTTTTGCCTGGTCATCAAAGAAACATGCGATTTTGCATTATGCTGATGGAAGATTGTGCATTTTCTGGACACTTTTCGTGGAGTGCGCTTTCAGTTGGTCTAATTGGTAGCAGTACTTGTTGGAATTAGTTGTTTGGTTTTCTGGAAGGAGCTCAGAATAGAGGACTCCTTGCCAGCCCCACCATATACACAACATCATCTTCTTTGGATGAACACTGGCCTTTGGTGTGATTGGTGGTGGTTCATTTTGCTTGCCCCACAATCTCTTCCATTCCACGTTATTGTACAGTATCCACTTTTCATTGCCTGTCACAATTTGTCTTAAAAACAGAACGTTTTCATTACTTTTAAGTAGAGAATCGCATGTGGAAATACAGTCAAAAACGTTTTTTTCACTTATGTGGAACCCAAACATCAAAGCGAATAACATAACCAAACTGGTGCAAATGATTTTCCACGCTTGATTTGGATATTTTGAGTATGTTGGCTATCTCCCACGTGGTATAACGTTGATTGTTCTCAGTTAATGTCTCAATTTGATCTCTGTCAACTTCAACTGGTCTACCCAACCGTGGAGCATTGTCCAGCGAGAAATCTCCAGCAAGAAACTTCACAAACCACTTTTGACATGTTCGATCAGTCACAGCACCTTCTCCATACACTGCACAAATCTTTTTTTTTTTTTTGCGTTTCAGTTGCGCTTTTACCTTTCTTGAAATAATAAAGCATAATATGCCAAAAATGTTGCTTTTTTCTTCCATTATCAATATTCAAATGGCTACACAAAAATTCACCAATTTTGATAAGCCTTTTTTAAAATGCAGGCTGATATGACAGCTGTCACATACAATCTAACAAAATTGTTTCAAATGAAGTTAAGGACAACCAAGTGCTACTAGAGCCAGCTTACGGAAAAAACCGAACGAACATTTTGGCCAACCCAGTAATTTCTCAGAACTCTTCTAGCTTCAGAACTTATTATTATAGCCAATTAGTGATATTAGATATTTGCATAGAATTATTTATTAGATTGGCCAGCTTGCCACCTATGAAGGAGTAACTTCCTTGAAGGATTGGGATGTAGAAAAATGTAAAGTGGAAATATAAGGACTGTGCCCTTCTGAGATATGGACTGTAACTCAAGGAAGACAAGCCCGTGTGGGGGTCACATGGGGGTCGGAGGCAGTCCTGGAGGCAGTGCAGGCTGATGGTGAACTTCCGGTGGTAGCTGTGGGTCAGCCTAAGAAGAGATGGACCAGGAAGAGATGACCGTCAAAAGGTTGAGGAGGCGTCAGAGACAAACCATTTACCTCACCTTTGCCTAAAGCAGAACCTGACATCCCACAACACGCTGGGTATCTTCCATCTGCCCCTTTCAATCCGTCACCAGATTATCTGCCTTACTCTGACCCCTGTGGATCTCTGACTTCCAACTGGGTTTGTTAATGGAAGGCATGACGAGGAGGTGGGAAAACTAGAGAATGATGATGGGTCTTTTCCCCCCTGGCTCCCTCCCTGCCCCCAACCATGGATCAGTCGATCCGGTGATGGAAGGTCCTGACTCTGATTGAATCCTTCAGCATTCCAGCAACTGCCTCTAACTCTTGCCGTTTCTGGTTTAGGAGCTCAAAACAGTCTCTCTCTCTTGCCTTTTCTCGTTGGTCTCCTAAGCTCCGCCTGCCCACGGTAAACAGTTCCTTTCTTAAACTCTCTTCAGTTTGTGCATGCCATCTTTTCCCTTCCAGGGTTCACTGATACACACACCATCAGTCAATTCAACCAATATATGTTTTGGAATATTCCAAGTAAAGGACGTGGTTTCCTGCTAAGATGCATTTTTCCCACCTTGGATTGTGAAGTTGGATATACACAAAACTCTTCTTAAAGATCACCCACATCCAGCAGCCCCATCTGAGTCCTCTCTCCGTACCACAGACCTGAACTGTACGTGGAAAAGCACTTGAAAATAATAATTTACTATGGTTTTTCATTTTAAGAAAATCTATCTTCTGAAGGTATAAGTAATAGATTTACTCTGCTAAAAAAAGCACAGTTAAATCTAATCTGTTTTTAATTTAATCTCAAAATGTTAGAAATGCTTTTGAATTTGGGACTACAGTACGATGACTCCTTCCCCTTATTATTATAAAGACTTGACTTGAAATGAGACACTTAGACCCATTGAACCTTCAATTTAGTCTATGAAAAGGATCAGAGTTGTGGGTATAAGCCTGAGACAGGACACTGTGTCTCATAAAGGAAAGAGAAACGAGGCTGGATGCCAATTATCCTAGAATTCAATGGTTTCAATTTCAAACAGAATAGAAGTTGAACATTTTAAAAAATCGAACAATTATCTTTTGATTCCAACAAAAGATTCGGTAGGATGAACTTGAATTTGAAGAGAAAGAGACATAGGTATTTTTTTAAAGGAGTAACACTAAGCTGGCCATGTATTATTCTTGTACTTCTTTACTGTGAAGGAAAACTCACCCTGTTTTTGGTGACTCAAACTTTCCTCAGCGAGAGTAGGCTTAGAGTTTTTCAGCAGGGACATTTCAACCAGAAAATTCAATGACAGTTGTTCTCTGTGTCTGTAACTAGGTGGAAAAGTGTGAACAGATGATCATAAGCTCCTTTGAACATAGATACGAAACATTCTAGGCTTGTATCAACAGGTTCCCTTTGAAGGATTTGTCTTCCTTGCAAGAACAATGACCATTCTGCATTTATTGAGTGTAAGAGTTGAGTGAATATGGCTATGAACCACTGGTGCTGTGGGAAATGGTTGCAGGTGATTCATAGACAACCCAATAAATAACACATTTGGTAACAGTTTTCCCCTTCAACAATCTCTCAGGCCTTCAGATTTTATTAAGGAGTTCATCTCAGTTTGTTGATACCATATTTCATCAATTTTAAGACACACACAAATTTGGGGGGAGTCTTGTAATTTGATGCATCTCAGATTGTTGTCGGTCTTATGGCAGTAAGAAGTAATTGCATTGTCATTGCATGTTTGAAGTTCAATTTGGTAACTGTCCATATTGTTGTCACTTCTATGTGTAAATAGGTATAAAATAGTCTTTAATAAATATGAAACATAGATTCTAAGTGAAAAGACAGCATTGTGTCATAATTTAATTGGTAGCATTTTTTTTTTCTTTGTATAACATCACACAATAACATGTCTTATCTTCAGTGACACCTTCAGGATGACCATCTATCTAGTGGTTATCCTGTGCATTTCCTTCCTCTGGTCTTCTCTCATCTAAAATGTTTTCTCCTCTGCCTGCTATAAACTCACATCCTACTCATTCTCCAGAGCATGAACAGTGAGCATTAACATCTCTAGTGTCTCCCAGTGCCTATAACCTTGAGCAAACAATTCAGCTCTCCCCTAGTTACTGTCTTATAAAGGATAACTATTTTTGATAATTTAGTTTCACCAGAAACGAGCCATTTTTCTTCCCTGGGTCCAAGATCCCCTGTTTGTCGTTAATGGATATAATACTGTATGTCCCATCTATTACACAGTTTTGTTTTAAGAATCAAATGCTAAAAATGTGATAGAACATCCTTTACAAGGTTAAAGGACCAGATGTCTTATTCCTCAGTGTTAGTCTGTAGAAGCACAAAAGCTTGCAAACCAGTTGGAGAAGACTTCACCAGGGCCTTGAGCGGATTCCTTTGGCTCACTTGTGGTGGTTTTATGTGCTTGTCCTCAGCTTCTGTGGGCTTTGTGTTTTGCACCTTGGTCCTCAGAGTCTTGCCCCATCATCTCTCAATGCACCCCATACCCCATATCTGATGGGTATGGGAGGTTGAAAGCTCAGCTCCTTTCCCTGAGGAAGGACAGACTCTGAGGCATGAGCTATGCTCCAGAGCTCCCCAGGCCGGGATGTCACCTGACATCACACCCTTGCTTGGTGTGTCCTCTTCCCTGTCTGCTTCTTCCACTCCCTTAGCAGTTTCTCTTTGGAGAACTTCCTTAATAAATCACTTATATATACCCTCTCCTAAGATCTGCTCAGGGAAACTCAACTCAGACTCCAGTCTTCAAAGCTTGTTTGGAGATATGCTTTCCAAAGAACAAGACACTCATTGACCCATTCGCTTGGGAACCTATTTATATTCACACACTTACTGAGCACCTATTTATACATGGCAGACACTGTCTTAGGCTTTGAGCTTCTACTGATGGCTGAATAGAAGTTCCATTCTACTGATGGCTGAGGATTGACGATGGCAAAAACCCATCCATGGGCTTTTGGATAAATCCTTCACATCAAGGATAATATCTCAGGAAGGGTAAGGCAGCCTAGCAAAAGGTATAAGACATAGCCTTCAAAATTTGAGCCACTAATCTCCAAGCCAGATGTTATATCTGTAGATATTTTGAAGTCCAAGGGTAGGATTGAGCTGCAGACGGAACTCTAAGGAGTTTTCCCATGATGTCACCCTTGTCACTGGGATTGCATCTTCAGTAACACAGGCGGACAGTTTGGCCGCTTGTGGGAGATTCTGAATAGTCTTCTTGCCAACTGAATCCAGGCTTTTGGTTTCTTGATGCCATAGTCAGGACAGTAGTGTAATGCCTGTAAAGTGTCGGAAGAGTACAGGGGAAACATGGAGACTTCTACATTGATCTTAAAACACTCAGGCTTAGTGTAATTTATATTTGCACTGACCAATTTAGTACTCCTCTGGGATGGATCACTTAATTAGAAAGAATAAAAAAAAGCTGTTGTTTGATGTAGATGTCTTAATTATTTCCAAGTGGCAGAATTGATTCCCCCTGTTATGAATTTGCCTCCATTTGTGAGACTAATGAAGCACCATTAAAGGGAATGGAAGGTCGGAGGTCACCTTTTCTTTACATTTAATGTCCTCAAGCTGGTAGATTATTTATGAGGGTTATTATGCCTGGGTAATGTTCCCAGTTTTTCAGAAGAGCTATATTGATATGTAACAATGAGATACCACCCATCTTGACTTCATGTGAGCTCCAGATGTCAACTGGAAAGAAATGGATTGGGAATATGATTCATTGCCATGAATGTTGGCAGCAGTCAACATGGCTCTTATAATCTTGGAAATAGTGATTCGGCTACTGTGAACAATAAAGCCTGTTCTTCCCCAGTGCTGTAGATAGTTCTTCATGTCCTAAAGAGAAAAATAGTGCTTATTTACCAAGAGAGCTCATAAATTGGATTCTGAGCTGTGTTTTCTTTTGGATCCCATGCAAAATTGCAACCAAAAATATATACTCCCCAAGAACATAAGAGCTTGGAGCATAGATGTACCAGAGGGGTTATGAATTTGTGTTCCTAAACTAGATTTCCAGCGTTCTATTAATAACTCTGTGACCTATAATTTGTATGGTCTTGGACCAGGTATGTAACATCCCTGTGCCTCAGTTTCCTCATCGGCAAAATGGGTTTAAGAGACAACCTTGAGGATTAAATGAATAATTTTGTGCAAAAATGCTTAGAATAGTTCCTGGTACACATCAAGCATTCAATAAGTGTTAGCAGTTTTTAGCATAAAGGTTTTAAATTGACCACGTCAATTCCTGCCCCACAGTTTAATTCCTGGACTGGTTCAGGGGATTGATCCTTTGCTGGATTATCTGTTTGTTTGACTCTGCTTTGTACCAACTTTCCCTCAGCTCCATACGCAGCTGGCTTCTCTCCCTGTGCCCAGCTAGGATTGCCCTTACCTTTTTTGAGGGGCGGGTGATTTGCCATGGGCCAGTCCTCATCAGGACAGGAAATGGAAAGTAACTATGTGTGTTTGTACGTGTGCAAGGGCCTGTGGTGGGGTAGTGGTTAGACCATAGATTCTGGAGTCAGATGGATCAGTTTTGTCATTCATAGGTGGGGCTTCATACCTGTATGACCTCATGTAAATTACTTCCTCGCTCTGAGCCTCAAATCCTTATCTCTAAAATGGGTACAATTCCTAGAGTGATTATGGGAATTAAATGCAACAAAGCACTTGGCATAATTCCTGGCACATGGGAAGTCTTTAGTAAATACTAGCTATTCTGTTATACATATCCATCCACACAAAACACACACCAATACCAAAGTCCCTACAATATAGAGAGTTTGTTACCTTTCAGAGACTGATTGATAGATAATTTAACATTTAAAAATCTACCCTCTAGTTTCTAAGCAACACTCTGTTTCAGTTGCCCATGTCAGCTTTTAAATGGGGAGTCTCACTGAATTATGCAAATGCCAAGTGATAAATTTTACCCCTGCCGTGTGCTGGGGATTCAGACAGTTCCAGTCTTCATCTGATTGTCTGTCTTTTGCAGAAAACCCATGGGCTTGCTCTCATTTGTTTAGATGGTTGGTGAAACGGTATTCCTCATGACTGATAAAGGGGCTGACACGCCCCTGAGACAGATGGCAAGGGCTGGGCCCTCATGAATTTGTTATTGCTGTCATTGAAATTACAGTTGGGCCTTGCCCTCCACAGCTAGAGGAGAAATAGGGGGTTTCGTTTCGAAAATGTGGAGCTGGGAAAATCCTCCAGAAGGTGAAGTGCAGGGCGAGGGAGGCGGGCAGGACCAGGACTCCACAGTCATGCATGTGGCCACAGCTGACCCCGGTCAGGCTCAGGCTGATTGCTCACAGCCGAGAGAGATGGGGTGGAAGAGAAGCAGGGGAGCATAGTAGACCCCCAGCTTTGATTCTTTTAAAAACCCGAGCACGTCTGAGAGGGCAGCATCTCCCTGCCATCTATTCCACGGGACCTGAGGCAGGCTTGCCCCAACTCCTGAGTTCCCGGCTGCCCATCTTTGAGGGGCACTATCGCATGTATCAGATCCATCCCTGAATGTTCCTATGTTGTACTGTAGGGGCTGTGATGGAGTTATTTCTGGGGGTCAATGGCATTTTACCTAAAATATCCTGAGATGGATGGAGCATTTTGTGGTGACGATGGTTCAATCTCATATGACAGATTTTTTTCCCAGATGACATATCTTTAAACAGTAACAGCTAAAATGGATTGAGCACTTACTATACTTTAGGTTAAACATTTAAGATTTATTATCACACTTTGCCTTCACAGCAGCCTTGAGGAGTAGGCGGTACCATCGTTCTCATTTTAGAGATGAGGAATTAGGGAGGGAGTTTCATGTAAGTCTCACAGCTGGAGAAGAGCACAGTCATACTGAGACCTAGGGTGACTTATACCTGCAGTGACCATAGAGTTTATTGTCCAAGTGGGACATTCTTAAGAGTGACAAGGGGCACTGTGGTACACCAGGGCAATAGTCATAGTTCAGGACCATTCATGCAAACTGAGACACAAACTCTCAACCACCAACTATATTAACTCCCTGTGTGTGTGTATTTAATGTAGTTATTTATGTATTTTTAATAAATCAACCTAGTCAAGTGATTAAAGATGAGTCTTCCGGGCACCTTTTGCTAGGTTAGAAAATGAACAATTTGGTGGTAGGGAAACCTTTGAACATTCCTCAAATGCATGCTTAAGGTATATGGTTTGTAGATCTGATTGGATGCTCTTTCCTCTTTTTTTTTTTTTTTTTTAACAT
>RJWK010052969.1:0-15490 GCA_004363435.1 Platanista minor
TTGAAGGAACTTTTTCCTGCTTCAGACCTTTTCAGTGGGATGGCATTTTTCTTTGAGTGAAAGGAGGAGACTAATTTTACCAATTAAAATGTGGCATTTATAAAAACAAATAAGACAGATCACCTTCTTGATAATAATGGGATGGGAGATGTGACCTTTTCTTTTCCCTGGAACTTGCTTTTGTATAGTCTCTCTGGGGCTTGTCTGTGGCTATGGAATAAGAAAAGGCTTCTTGGTCGTCTTGTTTGGAATGGGCATGGCCTTACCTTGTTCTCCACCTGAGTGGGTAACTTACTGGAAAGGGCATTCTGTTTGCTGGGAAAGGGGATCCACGTGGGAATCCTACAGCTTTAACATTTTCTTGCCATCATCACGTTGCATCTCTTGATATGATGTAATCTTTTCTTTCTCTTTTCTGTTGCTGTTGTTCTTCTTAAAACTGACAGCTAATTTTGTTTTAAAATGAATTTTATTTTGAACAATCTTAAACTCACAGAAACTGCAAGAACAATACAAAGAATTTTTTTTCCCTCAAACCATTTGATGGTAAGTTGACTACATGATACACTATCCTCCCCCTCTCCCCTTATGTCAGTGGGTATTTCCTAACAACAAAGACATCCTTTTACAAAAGCACAATATACTCATTAAGATCTGCAAATCAACATTGTTACAACTCCAGACCCCATTCAAGTGCTATCTATCATCCTGCATCCATTATAGCAAAAGGATCCACCTCAGAACGCTGTGTTGCATTTAGTTGGTCTCCTCCAGGCCCATTTTTTAAAAAATTGAAGTATAGCTGTTTTAAAATGTTGTGTTAGTTTCAGGTATACAGCAAAGTGATTCAGTTATTTGTGTGTGTGTGTGTGTGTGTGTGTGTGTGTGTGTATGTTTTTCTATATATATAGAATATGTATACATGTTGTTTTCCAGATTCTTTTCCATTATAGGTTATTACAAGATATTGAATATAATTCCCTGTGCTACATATAGTAGGTCCTTGTTGTTTAGTTTATATATCTGTTAATCCCACACTCCTAATTTGTCCCTCCCCGCTCCTTTCCCTTTTGGTGACCATAAGTTTGTTTTCTATGTCTTTGAGTCTATTTCTGTTTTGAAAATAATTTCATTTGTATCTTTTTTTTAGATTCCACATAGAAGTGATATTATGTGATATTTGTCTTTCTCTGACTTATTTCACTTAGTATGATAATCTCTGGGTCCATCCATGTTACTGCAAATGGCCTTATTCTTCTTTATGGCTGAGTAGTATTCCATTGTAGATGTATACCACATCTTTATCCATTCATCCGCTGATGGACATTTAGGTTCCTTCCATGTCTTGGCTATTTTAAGTAGTGCAGCTATGAACATTGGGGTGCATGTATCTAGGCCCATTATTTTATAGACTTCATTCAATCTGGGTTCATCCGCTCTAAAATTTAGTGTATGCATCTTTGGCAGGAATTTCTCAAGTGCCGCTTTATTCTCCTCTTTGCGTCCTATCAGGAGCACAGAACAGAAGAAGGGAGCTATCACCACAGATACCTAGAATATGAACTATGTGTGTTACACAGGGAGGAACCAAGTAAAATCTGTTTGTTAGAATTCCTCTCTGGGTCCCATGGTCTCTACATGACCCAGAAAACATTTCTTTACCAAACGTTTGCTTTTCCATCTTCGTGGAGATTGCCTTCCTCCCCTTTGGAGTCCCAAACCACTACTCCCAACATCCTCTTTCCCCTTTAGCTGAAGATGATATTTAAGGTGAGGGTTCCAGCTACTTTGGTGACTTCCTCAGTTCTGCTGGCTCCCTCCCATGTGTACATGTTACTGAACTTTTATGTGATTTTCTCCTGTTAATCTGTCTCCTGTCAATTTAATCTTCAGACCAGGCAGAAGAAAAGGGTAGAGGAAAATGTCTTCCTTCCCAGCACTGTGTATGTTGAGAACCATGAGTTTACCCCAGATGCATCCAATTCCTGTCCAACATCGTGGAATGTATTCTAGCTTTCTTCTTTTCCATACTGTAACTCCCAACTCCAGCAGTAAGAAATTTGGCTCCCAATATCCTTAAATCTCCTTATTTGCTCAATCCCCTAGTGTTCAGTGAATCTGCAGTCATGGCCCCTGCCCCCTTGCTGCTGTGTATTCCCTCCTCACCCTGACCTGCCTGCCCCACCTTGTGGAAGGCAAGCTGTTCCCACCCTGCTCAGACTCTGCCACCAGCTCCTGCTCGGACACCCTCCTCATCCCACTGAGGTGTGGATTCCCTACATAGGACCAGCGCCCTGTGCGTTTGCCTTCCGTGCCCTCTTGGGCTGTGACTCCCCACATGAGCATCTTTTATTATAATATTTGGCTCTTGTTCTCAATTCCTGAAGTCTTGTTATTCATAACAAACCCCTTTCCACCACAACTGGGCTTATTTGTTAATGAGGTGACTTTCAGAAAGTACCTAAGGCTGGAGGAACTGGTAGCAGGGGAATCAACCGTGAATAGAGGGTTGGATCTTTCAGTCCCACCCCCTGATTTCTGGGGAGGGGAGAGGGACTGGAGGTTGAATCAGTCACCAATGACCAGTGATTTAATCAGTCATGCCTATGTAATGAAGCCTCCATAAAAACCCAAAAGGAGAGGGTTCAGAGAGCTTCCAGGTTGCTGAACCAGAAACCTCCATGTGCCACTGTGATCCCCAAGTGTATGAAATGTTGTATGTACATGACCTCACTGTTACTTGACCACAGTCCTGTGAGGTAGACAGCACTAGGAATATGAAACTCAAACTATGCAAGGACAGGCTCTCCTTTGTTTGGGGTTTCCTCCTCTGTATCTCTTCATCTGGTTGTTGATTTGTATCCTTTAATATCATTTATTATAAACTAGCAATCTAGTGAGTAAACTAGTTTCCTGAGTGCCTCTGTAGCAAATTAAACCCAAGGAGAGGATGGTGGGACCCTCCTATTTATATATAGCCATTGGCTCGGAAGCACAGGTAACAACCTGGACTTGTGATTGTCATCTGAATAGACGGCAGTCTTGTGGGACTGAGCCCTTATCCTGTGGAATTTGATGCTGTCTTTGGGTAGATAGTGTCAGAATTGAATTGAATTGTAGGACACACAGCTGGTGTCTGTGAATTGCTTGGTGGTGTGGGGAAGATCCCTCCAAACATTGGAATTGGGTACAGAGATCTCACAGCCCTAAATCATCACTATGACAAACTCTGAGTTGACTCTTAAGGTTCTGTGCTTCTGATCAAGTTTATTTTGGAGACCGTCTCTGGGCACGAAGTTGAAGATCTGAGTGAGTAAGAGCTTCAGCAGATAGGATACCAGACTAGAGTTTAGGAGGCCTGGCATCTAGTGCTGACCCTGCACTTTGCCAGGGGTATGAAGCCTGTTCCACCTCTAGCCCTTTGTATAAATGGGGTGAAAAATAAACAAAATGATCAATAGATAAGATGCCCAGTAGGAGTCCTTTTTCTGCACATATAAAATAGAGATGGTTGTTGTGAAGGTGAAGCGAAGTAAGGCATTCTGAAATGTTTTGAAAACTATAAAAACTTATGCATATGTGACATTTTTATTAGAAAAAGATTTCATCAGGAAATATTAATGTAATGCAAACTTTTAGCAGGACAATCCTATTTTCTTTATGACTTAGAAAATTGATGTGACTAAAACATATCCCAGTACACAGAACTAAAAATGTGTGCTGGGGAAGTAAAATACAGGATGCCTGGGTGGGGGGTTGGGCAGCACATGCTGGATCCTGCTGAAACCAGAACCCTGTAAGTCTGTGGAAGAGCTCTGAAGAACTTCCAATCTAATACAGTTGGCGTATTTATCAACTGCTTTATTATAAACTTTCTAAGAGCAAGATTTTTTTCTTCAGTGATACCCAAGTTTACTTCTCTGTCTCCTCTGTGGAAATTTTCTCTGTGCACTGACACCGTTGTAGCTGCTTCTAGGACTTCCTTTTTCATTACTGTTTTACCATCCACATATGTGTGGTATGTAATTGAACTATCTCCTATTTCAACAAAAGAAGCCAACTCAATGGGATCTCTATATCTGAAAATGCCTTGATTCCCAAAGCTTCCATTTATGCAAAAGGAATGAATTTAAGAAGTTTTCCCATATATTATGAACAGAATTCCTCTCTGGCATTTTTATAAGTGATTCTAATACATGTTTAAATTACTTTTCACTTATTCTTGAATGCTAGAATAATGAATTAATAAGCACAGCGAAGCCAAAAAAGGGGCCCTGAGGCCACCAGCCCTGAATGGATCACAAGTAGACTGGCTTCTAATGTTGCTGTATGTTAGAGGGACTTAGGCTTTTTTTTTCTTCTAAAGAGTCCAGAAAAACCACAAGAGAAGTTCAGCAGAAGAAGGTCAAAGTTGAGGAAAGGCAGAGTTGAGAAATCCCCACATTTGAGAAAGCTAAAGACAGCATGAACATTGCAAGGAAGTAGTCAGTTCTAGCAGACAGTGGGGCAGCGAGGTTGAAAGGAGATGAAAACCACTGACTCATGGCCTCCTCTTCCATTTGGCAGGCTGCCAACTGCGTTTACATATTCTTAGTTATTTCTGCAGGCACCTTGTAGCCGCAAGGGATTTCTTAGCTCAGTGGTAACTGGGAGATGCCACGCAGGTAACTGAGCTGAGCCAGTGAATGGGAGGAGGAGCGGACTCTCTACAGGGTGACCTGGAGGGCGTCACTGTGTGGCATTGGCTTTAACTGGATTGGACCGCCTCTGAGGATTAAGTTCCTTTCACGTATCTCTCTTGGTTCATCCATTCATTCCTCTAGGAAACCCTATCCATGCATAGATAGGGTTGTCAGGTGGTTTAAACCAAAAATGCCAGACATACAATAAAAACGTGTAGACCAAGTTAAAAAAAAAAAAAAAAACACCTAAAATTCCAGTGATATGGAAAACTTATTAGTTAGAGATGGTGGCTTGTTCACACGTGTTTATCTTGGTTCTCTCGAAAGACCCCATTAAAATGACAATAAATTTTATATCAGAGTGCAAACGCATAAGGACAAAGAGTAGAGGAAACAGCGGGAAAGAAGGCAAGATGGAGAGCCAACGGATGAGTGGGAACTGATGTAGTCGACTCAAAGAAGTGAAACCCTAAGCTGCCTATGGTGGAAAAGGAGTCATCCACTCACTTTACACCACAGACCCCAGAAATGCTCAGAAATCCGTGACACCACACATATCTCTAAGATGCGGGAGAACAGGTTGAAAATCCTTTTAGGAAGCAGTTAGAAGCCCCACTCCCTTCTCAAAGTCCTGCAGCCGAGGGTCCCTTCCCCACCCTTGCACAGGACCGAAGGCTTGTCTGTAGAGCCGCATTGCCCTTTACGGTGGCCACGCAGCACATGTGGTTTTTGAGCACTTGAAAAGTGGCTCTTCCGAATAATCGAGATGTGCTGTACGTGTGAAATACACACCGGACTTGAAGGCTTAGTACAAAAAAAAGAATGTGAAATACCTCTTGACGTTTTAAAAAATATTGATTACAGGTTGAAACAGTAGTGCTTTTGATATGTCGAGTTACATGAAACATGATTAAAATTCACTTTTCTTTCTTTTTATTTTTTTTAATATGACTGAGAGAAAATTTAAAATTATTTCCGTGGCTCCCATTATGTTTCTGTTGGACAGCGCTGCTCTAGAGAGTGTGAACCAAGGGTGACTCGGGGGCAAGGGCACGACTGCGGGGTTTCCATACTGAAAACAGGGTGGCCAAGCGAAGGCTGACATGAAATAGTCAGACCCTAGCCTCTTCCCTTACTCAGATCCCAGGTTGCTCGCAGCTGGTCTGCTAACCTCAGGTTGGAGAGGGGAACACTTAGCCCAGGACAGCCTAGGAGAAGACCTACACAGATCCCCAAGCAAACCCCGGCAGCCCCTGCCATCTCCCCAGCATTCACTTCTGTGCAAGAAGATGGGTTCCTGAAAACGCCTGCAACTCTCTTGGGGAGAATGTTGCTTCTCGGCCTGCACATCCCAGCCAGAAATGCCGGAGCCAACGTCCCTGCGGTTGGTGGATACAGAGCCCAGCTCCCTGGCTCTTCCACTGGGTACACAACCCTGAGCTCTGTGACCCACAGGGACTTGAGTTCTGCAAAGTGCCAAGTTTGCTTGCCCTGAACAGCCTCCTTCCTCCCCTGCCTCACTTCTCCGCTTCCCCACCGGGCTTTCCTGAGATGACCCATGAAATTAATTTCCTGCACTCGGATTCTTGTCTCTGGGTCTGCTTTGGGAAAAACGAAACCAAGACACATTCTTTTTTTTTTTTTTTCCCTAACGTTTATTTATTTATTTATTTTCTTATTAGTCATCCCTTTTATACACATCAGTGTATACACGTCAACCCCAATCTCCCAATTCATCCCACCACCCCTACCCCCCGCCGCTTTCCCTCTTTGGTGTCCATACGTTTTTTCTCTACTTCTGTGTCTCAGTTTCTCCTCTGCAAACCGGTTCATCTGTACCATTTTCGAGGTTCCACATATATGCGTTAACATACGATATTTTTCTCTTTCTGACTTATTTCACTCTATATGACAGTCTCTAGATACATCCATGTCTCTACAAATGACCCAATTTCATTCCTTTTTATGGCTGAGTAATATTCCATCGTATATATGTACCACATCTTCTTTATCCGTTCGTCTGTCGATGGGCATTTAGGGTGCTTCCATGACCTGGCTATTGTAAATAGTGTTGCAATGAACATTGGGGGTGCATGTGTCTTTTTGAATTATGGTTTTCTCTGGGTATATGCCCAGTAGTGGGGTTGCTGGGTCATATGGTAATTCTATTTTTAGTTCTTTAAGGAACTTCCATACAGTTCTCCATAGTGGCTATTATCAATTTACATTCCCACCAACAGGGCAAGAGGGTTCCCTTTTCTCCACACCCTCTGCAGCATTTGTTGTTTGTAGATTTTCTGATGATGCCCATTCTAACTCGTGTGAGGTGATACCTCATTGTAGTTTTGATTTGCATTTCTCTAATAATTAGTGATGTTGAGCATCCTTTCATGTGTTTGTTGGCAATCTGTATATCTTCTTTGAAGAAATGTCTATTTAGGTCTTCTGCCCATTTTTGGATTGGGTTGTTTGTTTTTTTAATATTGAGTTACATGAGCTGTTTCTATATGTTAGAGATTAATCCTTTGTCCAGTGATTCATTTGCAAATATTTTCTCCCATTCTGAGGATTGTCTTTTCGTCTAGTTTATGGTTTCTTTTGCTGTGCAAAAGCTTTGAAGTTTCATTAGGTCCCATTTGTTTACTTTTGTTTTTATTTCCATTACTCTAGGAGGTGGATCAAAAAATATCCTGGTGTGATTTATGTCAAAGAGTGTTCTTCCTGTGTTTTCCTCTAAGAGTTTTAGAGTGCCCAGTCTTACATTTAGGTCTCTAATCCATTTTGAGTTTATTTTTGTGTATGGTGTTAGGGAGTGTTCTAATTTCATTCTTTTACATGTAGCTGTCCAGTTTTCCCAGCACCGCTTATTGAAGAGACTGTCTTTTGTCCACTGTGTATCCTTGCCTGCTTTGTCATAGATTAGTTGACCGTAGGTGCGTGTGTTTATCTCTGGGCTTTCTATCCTGTTCCATTGATCTGTGCTTCTTTTTTTGTGCCAGTACCATATTGAATTGATTAGTGTTGCTTTGTAGTATAGTCTGAAGTCAGGGAGCCTGATTCCTCCAGCTCTGTTTTTTTTTCCCTCAAGACTGCTCTGGCTATTTGGGGTCTTTTGTGTCTCTGTGCAAATTTTAAGATTTTTTCTTCTAGTTCTGTAAAAAATACCATTGGTAATTTGATAGGGATTGCATTGAATCTGTAGATTGCTTTGGGGAGTATAGACATTTTCACAATATTGATTCTTCCAATCCAGGAACATGGTGTATCTCTCCGTATGTTGGTATCATCTTTCATTTCCTTCATCAGTGTCTTATAGTTTTCTGCATACAGGTCTTTTGTCTCCATAGGTAGGTTTATTCCTAGGTATTTTATTGCTTTTGTTGCAGTGGTAAATGGGAGTGTTTCCTTAATTTTTCTTTTAGATTTTTCATCATTAGTGTATAGGAATGCAAGAGATTTCTGTGCATTAATTTTGTATCCTGCAACTTTACCAAATTCATTGATTAGCTCTAGTAGTTTTCTGGTGGCGTCTTTAGGATTCTCTGTGTAGAGTATCATGTCATCTGCAAACAGTGACAGTTTTACTTCTTCTTTTCCAATTTGTATTCCTTTTATTTCTTTTTCTTCTCTGATTGCTATGGCTAAGACTTGCAGAACTATGTTGAATAATAGTGGTGAGAGTGGACCTCCTTGTCTTGTTCCTGATCTTAGAGGAAATGCTTTCAGTTTTTCACCATTGAGAATGATGTTTGCTCTGGGTTTGTTGTATGTGCCTTTATTATGTTGAGGTGTAGGTTCCCTCTACGCCCACTTTCTGGAGAGAGTTTTTTTTTTTTTAGGTACGCAGGCCTCTCACTGTTGTGGCCTCTCCCATTACGGACCACAGGCTCCGGATGCACAGGCTCTGGACGCGCAGGCTCAGCGGCCATGGCTCACAGGCCTAGCCACTCCGCGGCATGTGGGATCTTCCCGGACCGGGGCATGAACCCGTGTCCCCTGCATCAGCAGGCGGACTCTCAACCACTGCACCACCAGGGAAGCCATCTGGAGAGTTTTTATCATAAATGGGTGATGAATTTTGTCAAAAGCTTTTTCTGCATCTATTGAGATGATCATATGGTTTTTATTCTTCAGTTTGTTGATATGGTGTATCACATTGATAGATTTGCATATATTGAAGAATCCTTGCATCTCTGGGATAAATCCCACTTGATCATGGTGTATGATTCTTTTAATGTGTCGTTGGATTCTGTTTGCTAGTATTTTGTTGAGGATTTTTGCATCTATATTCATCAGTGATATTGGTCTGTAATTTTCTTTTTTTGTAGTGTCTTTGTCTGGTTTTGGTATCAGGGTGATGGTGGCCTCATAGAATGAATTTGGGAGTTTTCCTTCCTCTGAAATTTTTTGGAAGAGTTTGAGAAGGTTGGGTGCTAGCTCTTGTCTAAATGTTTGATAGAATTCATCTGTGAAGCCATCTGGTCCTGGACTTTTGTTTGTTGGAAGATTTCTGATCACAGTTTCAATTTCATTACTTGTGATTGGTCTGTTCATGTTTTCTATTTCTTCCTGGTTCAGTCTTGGAAGGTTATACCTTTCTAAGAAGTTGTCCGTTTCTTCCAGGTTGTCCCTTTTATTGGCATAGAGTTGCTTGCACTAGTCTCTTAGGATGCTTTGTATTTCTGTGGTGTCTGTTGTAACTTCTCCTTTTTCATTTCTAATTTTGTTGATTTGAATCCTCTCCCTCTTTTTCTTGATGAGTTTGGCTAATGGTTTATCAATTTTGTTTATCTTCTCAAGGAACCAGATTTTACTTTGATTGATCTTTGCTGTTGTTTTCTTTGTTTCTATTTCATTTATTTCTGCTATGATCGTTATGATTTCTTTCCTTCTGCTAACTTTGGGTTTTGTTTGTTCTTCCTTCTCTAGTTCCTTTAGGTGGAAGTTTAGATTGTTTACTTGAGATGTTTCTTGTTTCTTGAGGTAGGCTTGTATAGCTATAAACTTCCCTCTTAGAACTGCTTTTGCTGCATCCCATAGATTTTGGATCATCGTGTTTTCAGTGTCATTTGTCTCTAGCTATTTTTTGATTTTCTCTTTGATTTCTTCTGTGATCTCTGGGTTATTTAGTAACGTATTGTTTAGCCTCCATGTGTTTGTGTTTTTTACATTTTGTTTCCCTGTAATTGATTTCTAATCTCATAGCCTTGTGGTCAGAAAAGATGCTTGATATGATTTCAATTTTCTTAAATTTACTGAGGCGTGATTTGTGACCCAGGATGTGATCTGTCCTGGAGAATGTTCTGTGCGCACTTGAGAAGAAAGTGTAATCTGCTGTTTTTGGATGGAATGTCCTATAAATAGCAATTAAGTCTATCTGGTCTGTTGTGTCATTTAAAGCTTGTGTTTCTTTATTAATTTTCTGTTTGGATGATCTGTCCATTGGTGTAAGTGAGGTGTTAAAGTCCCCCACTATTATTGTGTTACTGTCAATTTCCTGTTTTAGAGCTGTTAGCAGTCGCCTTATGTATTGAGGTGCCTCCTATGTTGGGTGCATAAATATTTATAATTGTTATATCTTCTTCTTGGATTGATCCCTTGATCATTATGCAGTATCCTTCCTTATCTCTTGTAACATTCTTTATTTTAAAGTCTGTTTTGTCTGATATGAGTATTGCTACTCCAGCTTTCTTTTGATTTCCATTTGCATGGAATATCTTTTTCCATCCCCTCACTTTCAGTCCGTATGTGTCCCTAGATCTGAAGTGGGTCTCTTGTAGACAACATATAGATGGGTCTTGTTTTTTTATCCATTCAGCAAGCCTCTGTCTTTTGGTTGGAGCATTTAATCCATTCACGTTTAAGGTAATTATCAATATGTATGTTCCTATTACCATTTTCTTAATTGTTTTGGGTTTGTTTTTGTAGGTCCTTTTCTTCTCTTCTCTTCCCCACTTAGAGAAGTTCCTTTAGCATTTGTTGTAGAGCTGGTTTGGTGGTGCTGTATTCTCTTAGCTTTTGCTTGTCTGTAGAGCTTTTGATTTCTCCATCGAATCTGAATGAGATGCTTGCCGGGTAGAGTAATCTTGGTTGTATGTTCTTCCCTTTCATCACTTTAAGTATATTATGCTACTGTCTTCTGGCTTGTAGAGTTTCTGCTGAGAAATCAGCTGTTAACCTTATGGGAGTTTCCTTGTATGCTGTTTGTCATTTTTCCCTTGCTGCTTTCAATAATTTTTCTTTGTCTTTAATTTTGGCCAATTTGATTACTGTGTGTCTCGGTGTGTTTCTCCTTGGGTTTATCCCGTATGGTACTCTCCGCACTTCCTGGACTTGGGTGACCATTTCCTTTCCCATATTAGGGAAGTTTTTGACTATATATAATCTCTTCAAATATTTTCTCGGGTCCTTTCTCTCTCTCTTCTCCTTCTGGGACCCCTACAATGTGAATGTTGTTGAATTGAATGTTGTCCCAGAGGTCTCTTAGGCTGTCTTCATTTCTTTTCATTCTTTTTTCTTTATTCTCTTCCACAGTAGTGAATTCCACCATTCTGTGTTCCAGGTCACTTATCCGTTCTTCTGCCTCAGTTATTCTGCTATTGATTCCTTCTAGTGTATTTTTCATTTCAGTTATTGTATTGTTGATCTCTGTTTGTTTGCTCTTTAATTCTTCTAGGTCTTTGTTAAACATTTCTTGCATCTTCTCGCCCTTTGCCTCCATTCCTTTTCCGAGGTCCTGGATCATCTTCACTATCGTTATTCTGAATTATTTTTCTGGAAGATTGCCTATCTCCACTTCATTTAGTTATTTTTCTGGGGTTTTATCTTGTTCCTTCATCTGGTACATAGCCCTCTGCCTTTTCATCTGGTCTCTCTGTGAATGTGGTTTTTGTTCCACAGGCTGCAGGATTGTAGTTCTTCTTCTGCTGTCTGCCCTCTGGTGGATGAGGCTATCTAAGAGGCGTGTGGAAGTTCCCTGATGGGAGGGATGGGTGGTGGGTAGAGCTCGCTGTTGCTCTGGTGGGCAGAGCTCAGTAAAACTTTAATCTGCTTGTCTGCTGATGGGTGGGGCTAGGTTCCCTCCCTGTTGGTTGTTCGGCCTGAGGCAACCCAACACTGGAGCCTACCCCGGCTCTTTGGTGGGGCTCATGGTGGACTCTGGGAGGGCTCATGCCAAGGAGTACTTCCCAGAGCTTCTGCTTCCAGTGTCCTTGTCCCCATGGTGGGCCACAGCCACCCCCCGCCTCTGTAGGAGACCCCTCAACACTAGCAGGTAGGTCTGGTTCAGTCTCCTATGAGGTCACTGCTCCTTCCCCTGGGTCCCGATGCACACACAAAGAGGTCTCTTTGTGTGTGCCCTCCAAGAGTGGAGTCTCTGTTTCCCCCAGTCCTGCCGAAGTCCTGCAATCAAATCTTGCTAGCCTTCGAAGTCTGATTCTCTAGGAATTCCTCCTCCTGTTGCCGTACCCCCAGGTTGGAAAGCCTGACGTGGGGCTCAGAACCTTCACTCCAGTGGGCAGACTTCTGTGGTATAAGTGTTCTCCAGTTTGTGAGTCACCTACCCAGCAGTTACGGGATTTGATTTTACTGTGATTGCGCCCCTCCTACCGTCTCACTGCGGCTTGTCCTTTGTCTTTGGATGTGGGGTATTTTTTTTGGTGAGTTCCAGTGTCTTCTTGTCCGTGATTGTTCAGCAGTTAGTTGTGATTCCGGTGTCCTCAGAAGAGGGGGTGAGAACACGTCCTTCTACTCTGCCATCTTGAACCAATCTCACTAAGACACATTCTGAGAGTGGAGGTTCTTCAGGGAAACAGCCCAACTGTGTCCCTCTGCAGGGGAGCTGCTGCTCATGCGCCTCACCCACACTCTCAGCTCTTTCCAGAGCCTACTTTTAAATAGGAGCAGGGAGCCCAAACCACCAGACATTGGAGGGGATCCTCTAATGATTCAGAGAGCAAAACAACATTGTTTTTAAAATGATAATCTATTTTATGGCTCATTTTTGTGCCCTGCTTGTGCATGGAAGTAATATTGTGCCATAAGAATAAGACTGAATGCATAAAAAGGATATGTGTGTATCTGTGCCTATTTCACTAAACAGAAAGCTGAACTTCTAGGCTGACTGACTCCTACCTACGCCAGGTGCCTCTCACTGAGTCAGTTGCTGGAATGCAGAGATGACAGTCAGTCCCTGCTCTTCAAGGAGGTACAGTCCAAGAGAGAATTCATCCAGGAGGGGAGATGCTTATCGTGCCACAGGAAAGAGTGGGATAGACTCTGCACAGTAGGGTAAGGGCACCCAAGTGGCCCTAAAACAGACAGGCTGGGGGAGGGCACGAGGAAACATGTACAGAGGGCCACCCGGATGCAGCAGAAGGAAGGACATTCCCAGCAAGGACCACGGAAGGGACCACATGCGGAAAACTGAAATATGCTGAGATGTCCGCAGTGAAGGGTGTGAACACGAAAAGGTCCAGGAATGGGGCTGGAGGGGAGCCCGGGCCTGGCTTATTATGCCAAGGAGGTGGAATGACTTTCTACAGGAACCCAGGCATCATTGAAAGGCTCCGGGCAGCTTCACCTAAAGAGAGAACGTCTTCAGTGGCCTCCACAGTCTTTCCTTAGTGGCCAGATGCCCCCTGCCCCTGTAGCGGAAATGCAAGCAACCACTACCTACCTCTGTATCTTTTTTTAAAATTTGAAGTATAGTTAATTTACAATGTTATGTTAGTTTCAAACCTACAGGAAAGTGATTCAGTTACATATATATATATATATACATATAGATTTGTGTGCGTGTGTGTGTGTGTGTATATATATATACATACACACACACACACACACACACACACACACACACATACACACACTTTTTCAGATTCTTTTCCATTATACGTCATTACAAGATACTGACTATGGTTCCCTGTGCTATACAGTAGGTCTTTGCTGTTTACCTATTTTATATAGAGTAGTGTGTGTCTGTTCATTGCAATCTCCTAATTTATCCCCCCCACCCCCGCTACCCCCTTTGGTAACCATAAGATTGTTTGCTATGGCTGTGAGTCTATTTCTGTTTTGTAAAGAAGATCATTTGTATCATTTTTTTAGATTCCACATAAGTGATATCATATGATATTTATCTCTTTCTGTCTGACTTACTTCACTTAATATGGTAATCTCTAAGTCCATCCATGCTGCTGCAAATGACATTATTTTATTCTTTTTTATGGCTAATATTTCATTATACATATATATATATATACACAAATATATACATATATATATTATATATATATCACATCTTCTTTATTCATTCATCTGTTGAGGGACATTTGGGTTGCTTCCATGTCTTGTCTGTTGTAAATAGTGCTGCTGTGAACATTGGGTGCATGTATCATTTTGAATTATGGTTTTCTCTGGATATATGCCCAGGAGTGAGATTGCAGGGTCATAGGGTAACTCTGTTTTTAGTTTCTTCAGGGACCTCCATACTGTTCTCCATAGTAGCCGCAGCAACTTACATTCCCACCAACAGTGTAGGAGGGTTCCCTTTTCTCTGCACCCTCTCCAGCATTTGTTATTTGTGGACTTTTTAAATGATGGCCATTCTGACTGGTGTGAGGTGGTACCTCATTGTAGTTTTTTTTTTTTTTTTTTTCCATGCCTAGCTCAAATCTTACTTTCTTGCAAAACTCCTGGTGCCAGGTCTAGTGGCTTGTGTGTGGGTTTGGCCACAGCATTGTGATCTTCATTGGTTTAACATAAGCAGAAAGCTCAGGTAAAGCAGCTTAAGATAGTACTGGGTTGGCCAAAAGCTTCGTATGGGTTTTTCCATAACATCTTACAGAAAAACCAGAATGAATTAGAGGTGAATGGAACCTTGTTCCCTGCCTCCTTATTTTACAGGTGAAATCAAGGCCCAGAGAGTTCAAGTGAACTGCCCAGGGTCATACGGGCACTTGATAGCAAATTGAAGACTGACCAGTCTTTTGTTCTTACTCACCAGCTCTGACTACTGTTGAAGGATTTTTTTTTTTTTTTACATCTCTATTGGAGTATAATTGCTTTACAGTGGTGTTAGTTTCTGCTTTATAACAAAGTGAATCAATTACACATATACATATGTTCCCATATCTCCTCCCTCTTGCATCTCCCTCCCTCCCACCCTCCCTATCCCACCCATCCAGGTGATCACAAAGCACCGAGCTGATCTCCCTGTGCTATGCGGCTGCTTCCCACTAGCTATCTATTTTACGTTTGGTAGTGTACATATGTCTCACTTTATCACTGACAAAGGATTAATCTCCAGAATTTACAAGCAGCTCGTGCAGCTCAATAACAAACAAAAAAACAAACAACCCAATCCAAAAATGGGCAGAAGACCTAAATAGACATTTCTCCAAAGAAGATATACAGACTGCAAACAAACACATGAAAGAATGCTCAACATCATTAATCATTAGAGAAATGCAAATCAAAACTACAATGAGGTATCATCTCACACCAGTGAGAATGGCCATCATCAAAAAATCTAGAAACAATAAATGCTGGAGAGGGTGTGGAGAAAAGGGAACACTCTTGCACTGCTGGTGGGAATGTGAATTGGTACGAACAGTATGGAGGTTCCTTAAAAAACTACAAATAGAACTACCATATGACCCAGCAATCCCACTACTGGGCATATACCCTGAGAAAACCATAATTCAAAAAGAGTCATGTACCAAAATGTTCATTGCAGCTCTATTTACAATAGCCAGGACATGGAAACAACCTAAGTGTCCATCATCGGATGAATGGATAAAGAAGAT
>RJWK010052970.1:0-15489 GCA_004363435.1 Platanista minor
ATGTACAGTCGGACGCAGTGCCCCTGTCCCCAAACACCCCATCTGCAGAGACTGGAAACTACACACAAATTCATTTCACATCACAGACCCTTCAGAGCCCAGTCAGAGAAACCTGGCAAAGGCAGTGGCCCCATCTTGAAATTTTCCGCCCAGTCAAGCATGGTCTCTGTGACTGACATGGATGCATGCGTTCCACCCTCAGGATGGGTGGAAACAAACCACTGCTTCCTCCCTTGAGACATGGTTTTCTGGATTATATTCAGAGGGAGGTGCTCTTTCTTACGACGAAACACTACACAGGCACTCAGGGCTGCTTAAAATGACCTACGATTAGAGAATCAGTGTCGGTTAGAAGGCTACCCGAAAGCTGCAGTCACACAAGGAGAGCCTGGACCCAGATACAGGGATTTGAGAGCAGAGGCAGCTCCTTATTATGTCCATTAATGGAGAAAAACAACACACTCCTGCCACTTCTAGCTATAACTGTCCACTGACTGGAAACCACACACACACAAGACTGTGAGTTGGGGCAGAAGAGGGCTCAACGAGGTGCTCTGTTCTTTCTGTGCGTTTTTCTCTACAGATGTTCTTCCCAGCATGGAAATTCCACAAGTTTTAACTCTGAAAACACACAGTTAATCACAAAGGTAAGCTTCTTCGTGAAGCACTGGCCCTATGGTCGGCATCACCCGTGGACTCTCTAGCTTCTGGTTGACCCGAAAGCCAGCATGTCACAAAGACGTGGAGAACCTTAGCCAGATAAAGATTTATTATCCAGCCAGTGCTTTTATTTCTGAAGAGCTCCTGCTAAGTGTTTCGCTGCCCCTCCAGACCATGGCCTATGCCCTCCATTTTCCTCACCTAATGAAACAACAGACTTGTGTGTTTGGAGTGGAGCTGGAAAGGCAGAAAACCACTATGAAAATGAACAGAGCAAAGCGTTTGAGATTATGGGCTATTTACTGTATATGAATATGTAATCGAGTAATTGGATACCCTTCCACCTCAGGTGCAGTTGCTTAAATCAAAATTGGAATGGAGTCATAAAAATCTCATAATATTAATGTTGTTAACTAAAGTCTATAATGAGAGGTTCTCAGGTTGTGCTGCTGCCTATGGGTCTCCCCGTGAATTCTCATCATGACAGATGACCCCCGCCCATGGTCACTGGACACCTCAGTCCACCAAAGAGCAACAACTTATTAGTCTCGGTTAGGCATCCTGCCTCAAACACCCACCTGCACAGCAGTCGAAGACCTCACTATCCATCCCTGCTCCAAGCTGGAAACCTTGGCAGCCTCTTTGATTACTCCCTTAATGAGTGAGTGTTGAATGAATACAATTTTCCACTCATTGAACACTGCGTCTTCTTAACACGTAATAAGGGAAAGAAAGATGGAGCTGAGATGTGGCTATAGGTCAGGCTTTCTCAACCTCAGCAACAGACATTCAAGGCTGTGGGGAAGGTGCTATCTTGGGCACTGTAGGATGTTTAATAGCATCCCTGGCCTCTACCTACTAGATGCCAGTAGCACCCGCCACAAACACCACCTCTACTTGTGAAGATGTCTCCAGTCATTGCTAACTGTCCCCTGGGAGGTTCAGTTGCCCCCATGAGACCACTGGTATAGACAGTGATGGATGGCCTCATAAAGGGGAATTCAGGGGAAATAAGCCCGACTCAGAGCCCATTAGAGGATCCAAGGAAAGGCACACTCCACTCCTGGCTGACTCCAGGGCACAAACTGAACAGGCGATGGCACAGCTGAATGGATAGTTGGGCCACATCCATGACCTGTACCAACTGAGGCACATTCAGTTTTGGCTGCAGGAGTCTACCATGATGCAATTTTGGTTCCCCCCACCTCATCCCAAGTATGGCCCTAAACATCACTGATCATAGATTCTTTTGCTTTGCTTTCCCATCAGCCCACAGAGCATTAATATTCTCCCTCTACTGCTCCAAGTTCCTTTCTGTGCCAGTTGGATAGAATGGGTGTGAAGCCCTGTGGCCAGCAGGCCTCGAGTGCACCAGCTGAGTCAGAAGTCCAGCATTTCCCCAAAGCCAAGAGCTGTGATCCTTCATCCTTTCATGACACACCAGCCGCAGCTCGGTAATGAGTAACAAAAGAGCATTTAATAGAGGCCAGCCTCACGTCTTAGGTTTTCAAGACAAGATTACTACCCAAAACCTCTTACTACCTTCCAAGATGAAGCCAAAATCTCTTCAACTCTAAAACCCTTTATCATTTCTCAGATCCTAAGAGGCTGAATAAAAGTGGAAACCAGGGATTCACAACTTACAAACAGACCATGTTCCAAAAGCATGTCCGCCTCGAAATCAGTGGTTTGGGAAACACACACACACCCTTCTTTAGAAACGATGCACTAAGCAACAATACCGATTCACATCTGTGCAATACATTTTCATTTACAAGGTACACTCAGATCCATTATTTCATTCAGCCTGTGAAACGGCTCTGGGAAATACTGGGCGATTATTGTTCCCCTGTTCAGAAGAAGAAACTCCAGTTTACAAGGATAAATGAGAAGCAGTCCGTGAAATGCCATCTAGCCCGTAACAGTTCTCATGGGGAGGTGCCCTAATCATGTGCGCCACAATGACTGTGTTGGAAAATATTCCTAGTTCCAAGGGTGCAACGGTCATGCCCTTGTGCTGGTGGCTCGGCGGTGCTCTCCCCTCCCCCCTCTCATTACGTGGCCTCATAAATCCAGAACTTCATCCAAGTCACTGATAAAAGCAGAGGGCGAGGGAGGGCTCAGCGTCCAGCCTGATGGGCCTCGACTGACTGCCCCCGTCAGCATGGCCTCAAGACCCCGATCAGTGCTTGATGTCTCCACCTGTCCAGACTGCGCATCAGTCTCCCTTTCCCTCTTCACCGCCCAGGCTGAAGCTGGGGGCTCATGACACCCAGGGCGTGAGTTCCAGGAGGGTGGAGGGCTGGAGCTGAGGCCGGAGGAGGAGGAGCGGCAAAGGCACCTCCAACTAGGAGTTCCCCTCACCTCTAGCCTCAACTGCTGCCTCACTACGACTGGAACACCTGCGAAGAGGTGAGAAGAGGGCAGTCAGAAAAGGGGGAGGAGGGAACTGGCACCTGCTGACAGTAGGAAGGCAGGAAAGGAAGCCACAGACCAATTGTGGAAGGCCATTCGTCCAGGGAAGCTGGATTAGGCACATTTAATTCAGTGCGTCTGCTGAAAGCTGACACAGTGGAGCTCTCCATGGTAATTCTCGGACTTCATCAGAATTAACAAACTGGCTTGTTAACGATGCAGATCTCTGGCTGCCACTCCAGACCCACCTCCAAGAATCCAGTTCCCAGCTCAGAGTGGACTGATCCAGGTGATCTGAGGATCGGCCTTTGGGAAGCACAGCCCTAGGCCCTGTGCTCCTGGAGGCCACACGTCCTGTGGACATCGCCTCTGCCTCTGCTCCCTTTCTTGCTGTGGCAGATGCTACTGTGGTCCAGCCAAGCTGAGAGCTGCAGCTCATCTGCAGAGGGGCATGGCACAGTTTATAGTTTTATTCCAGGAACAAGCCCCTCACTTGCTCTGTGTTATTTTGACTTTGCACAGATACCCCAGGACTGATACATACAGGTAAGCCTCACTCAGCCTTGCAGTGGCTGCTGGCATCCATCCCTGGGCTGGACATCTCCCTGGGCTGGACATGGTGACAAATACGTCCTTGTGGGATGGATCTGAGATATGAAAGGAGCCAACAACCACTTGGCATCAAGTCTGAGATGGAGGCAAGGGGTCCAGCTGGGAAGTCCACCTGAGTCTGTGACTGAGGGCCTGCCACCCTAGCAGGACTTGAGGGGTCTATTGGAGCATGAAGGGGGAGGAGCTCCGATTCTGTCCCCAGCAAGGACAGTATGAAGGCCAGAACTCACCTGAACAGGTGCATTTTCTTTAAAACTGTGTGTGCTCTGTCATTTCAGCCTACTCTGGCTTCTCACAGTGGGCACCTACCTCTCCCCAGTAGGTGCATGTCTCCCCTGTTCCCTGCAGGAGAGAGGCAGACGGTCCAAGGACTGGGCGGGCCCCAGGCAGGAACTCACCTTGCCAGTGATGCTTGTAGTCGCACATGCGGGACAGGGCGATCATCATGGCACAGTACAGGGGCAGGATGGCAGCACAGAGCCGCCAGCTCTTCCCACGCCCACTCTCGGTGAAGCAGTGCAGCTTGCCAGCCAAGTAAAACGTCGTGAAGCCAAGTCCTGAAAAGGCAACTGCCGAAGAGAAATAGCAGGTGTTACTCTAGCAGATGGGAAGCAGCAGGGACACAGGGCACCCTAAGCATTCTGTCTGCCATCCTGCACACTACCAGGGCCAAGGCCATGTTGGCACCAGGCACCACCTAGGCAATCTGTGCTCTTGCTAGAACCACGCTGGTATGAGAATGACCTTCCAGGCTTGCATGTGACCAAAATCTATTCTATTTCATTCATTCATTCATTAAACAATGACTTAATGGGTGTTTACTGTGTGCCAGACAGGCACTGATCAAGGTGAGGGGAATAAAAAGATGCCTCAGAGTCTATATCTGGTCTCAAGGGGCTCACGGTCTGAATGAAGGTGATGGCCACGCTAATAGAGAGTTTTAATACAATGTGTTGAATTCTACAAGAAGAAAGAGTGCATGCAAAACAAATGGCTGTGATGACAGCATAGCTTTGAAGGGAAAAGGAAAGTAAGGAATTTTTGGCTTGTTGGCACTCAGTAGCTGCAACAGCAAGTGCTGTGGAGAAGTGAGTTTGACAGAGAAGCCAATGATGACAAATCCCTTACTTTCTCTTACAAATTATGGTTATTAATTTTTAGAATTGCAAAGACAACTCATAGCTGTGCTGAATCCATTGTCAAAAGTGTGGAGTCGGGGGCAGTATGTGAACCCCAAGCTTTCTGTCCAGTCAGGTTTAAACCACAGTTGAACTCAGTGAGTAAGGTGGGTTTTCTGTGGGGTTAGAACAATGGTCCTCAAGCCTGGCTACACACGGAGTCACCTTGAAAACCTGGGAAGCTTTCAAAACTACTGGTAGCCAGGTCTCGTCGTCAGACGTTCTGTTTGCACTGGTCTGGAGTGGACCTTGATGGTGTGCGTGCGTGCGTGCGTGCCTCTGTGTGTGTGTGTGTGTGTGTGTGTGTGTGTGTGTGTGTGTGTGTACTCCCCAGGTGATTCTATTTTTTTAATAATTATGTATTTATTTTGGCTGCGCTGGGTCTTTGTTGGTGCGCGCAGGCTTTCTCTAGTTGCGGTGCGCGGGCTTCTCACTGCGGTGGTTTCTCTTGTTGTGGAGCACGGGCTCTAGGCGCACGGGCTTCGGTAGTTGTGGCACGTGGGCTCCGTAGTTGTGGCTCGCGGGCTCTAGAGCGCAGGCTCAGTAGTTGTGGTGCACGGGCTTAGCTGCTCCGCGGCATGTGGAATCTTCCCGCACCGGGGCTTGAAGCCGTGTCCCCTGCATTGGCAGGCGGATTCTTAACCACTGTGCCACCAGGGAAGCCCTCCTCCCCAGGTGAGTCTAATGGCAGCCAGGAGTGAGTTTAGATGCTTTTGTTGAAGGCAGGGGCTACAGCTCCCACCTTCTCTAGACACCAGCCTATTCAAAACTTTCCTCTTGATGAGAAAATACTCCTGAGGCCTGAGGGGCAGAGCTCCTAGGTAACCAGACTGCACAGTGATTTGGTAGATTTGGTAGAATGGGTCTAATGCCATAACACCAAGGACTTTAAGAGACTGTCTGAAACCTGAGCAGCGGCCTCGGCACCAGTGAGTTTGTCACAGATAAAGAATGTCAGCCCCACCTCAGACCTACTGAGTTAGAATCCGTATTTCACCAGATCCACAAGCGAGCTGTGTGTGCCCCAAAGTCTGAGATGGTCTGGCCTACAGCACATTCATCCTCTTTGTACAACATCTCTGAGAGTCCATCTTCAGGAAATAATTCAAAACTATGGAGAAATCTAGAAGATATTCTGCTCAAAGTTATTTATAATTATGGGAAAATGTAAAGATAAACAACTGGGATATTTCCATTCAATGGATGATGATGCAACCAGGGAAATTATTGCGATTATGTAGCACTACAGACAATACTTAGGACGACACAATGTTAAGAGAAAAAAGCAAGAGCCTAAATTGTAGGTTCAAGATAATCATGGTTATAGTACATAAAAATGAATAACCTGCAACTTTAACAAATTATCTCTGATAATAATGTGTCTTCTTAAACGGGGTTCCCCAACTATGAACACAAGCTTATACCAAAGCAGAACTTTTTCAGCCATCAAATTAAACAAGGTAACAGAGCATTTTTTGTTTAAACCGGATATTAAGCCAGGTTTATTTCAGGAATAAAAATGAAGCACTTAAACATTTTTGAATAATGATTTGTACTCAAACAGGAAAGCAGTGCCAACATACATTGAATATTCTGTTTAAAGTAAAACTATGCGCGAAACTGCATTGCCCAGGCCTGTTCTAGGTTGTTTGCTACGATGAGGGGTATTAAGTGATTTACAGGGTGTCCAAAGCGGCCCCATTTGGCCATCACCCTCTTAGCAAGTGCAACGGGTTCTTAATTGCCCATCCTCACCCACTTTGCTCTGTTTCTGCTTTTCGTTCACACTCTGCCCTGAGGTAACAGAGTGGGGGAGGGCTGGACACTTGGCTCTGGTGGGTACCGGCCTCATTTTGAGCTCTTATAGGAGGAGTAACGGACTTCGTTCAAATCTGACAGTTTAGCAGTCTACCCACCCAATTACTGCTACTCCATTTATATACGCGTCCTGAGCATCCATGGATTTTGGTATCTGTGGGGCTCCTGGTACCATTCCCCGAAGGATGCTGAGGGATGACTGTACGTTGAATGTGGCGAGCCTAAAAGATCTGCTCTGGGGCTTTGTAGGGTTATGGATGAAAGTTTCCAAGATTTGAATCAAAGGAGAGGCAGCCCTGGGTGTTGCCAAGTTGTCATCTCTTGGGAAAACATTAAAAAGAAGGTCAATGAGAGTAGAGTGGATGTTGAGCAGGAATTTGTAGGTGTCCCCATAAAAAATGGTTTGGAGACTTTAAGACATATGAGCCGGGACCCTGAGCCTCTGGGCATACTCACAAGGTGGACAAGAGAAGGGGCCGCGGAAAACCCTCCAAGGTCAAGTCCTGGGGCAGGTGGTTTGAGGCCAGACCCTCAGCCTCCACCCGGTCACCGCCTTGCCCCCAGGAACTCAAATTTGGCCAGTTTTGACAGTGGAGGCTGTGGCTCATTCTTTGGAGAGCAGGTAAAGCATATTCTCTCCCGCTCAGTGGGACCCGCGTTGCAGGTCCTCCAAAATGGAGAAGCATCTACTTCTTTGAAAAGGAGGAGGAATTCAAAGGCATTTTAAAGGCTAAGTTCAACAGCCTAGATCATGTGGGCAACCAGCAGCAGCCAGTCTCACATCCTATTGGGCCTCCGGGCAGCATTTTTAAAGCAGCACTGTGCACCCTTGTCTAGCTGACATGATAGACTCTGATTCCATGCTAAACCTTATGCTTGTCACTTTCTCACTCATATTCCTACAGTTATTGAACCAGCATGATGTCCTTTGGCAAAGGGCTCCTGAGGCACTTCCTTCTGGCCCAGGAGGCACGTCCCAGCTGTGGGCAGCTCAGGTGTTTTGTCAAAATTCCTGCTTCCCCAAATACCAACTGAATAAGAATTCGGCTCTACCATAGGATCCCACAGTTTTTCTGCCACCTCCTCCTGTGAGGCTGGGGGTTTGGGACCAGCATGTAATCTCCCATGAGCCTTCCAGCTCTGAGATCCTGGGATTTAACAAAGGCTCAGATTCAAGTTCAACTGGGAGAAAAAGAAAACAGAAAGTTTTTTAAAGAAATTCTTTCCAATTCTAGCCAAACACCACCCTCTTCTCTTCTCAAAGAAACATGCATTTGAGACCTTGAGAGGCTGTAGAAGTTTTTTTGCTAGTGAGAGGCAGGTGAGATGACATTCGTTCCAAGTGACCGTCTTCCCCCTGAAACACGGTCCTTGCTTCCAGCATGATTAGGAAATAAAACTGAGAATTGAGCAAAGATGCAGGCAGAGCACTGGACATTTTGGAAGATCGGGATTATAAAATAGGATAAATGCATTCATATTTTGCTAACATTATTAACAGATACGATGAGAACAGCCCCAAGCCAGTGGTGTGAGAGAAAACTGAGAGTCTACCTCGCCAGGGATAGAACTGAGTTTAGAACACACACACACACACACACACACACACACACACACACACAAACACACGCACGCACTCACGGTGATGGTGGGGAGAGCATATGTCCCTTCCTTTCAGAGCTTGTAGCAGGTTTTCTTGGCTAGAAGCAGCTGATTGTAAATATTTCTATGTTGATCTGGCTGTGAAAAGTAAAGATGCTCTTGGAGCCTCTAAACTAGGAAGCAGATGAAAGAGTGTGGCTTCCCCACCCTGTTTCTGGCATTTTCAGCGCTCATTTGGCTGTCATCAATGAGAGTCAATAAGCAAAGCATCACAATACAAGCTGCTGGTCCAGGTGGTGATGCCAGGCGTGTCACATTAACAGGTCTATCTGCCTGCCCAGTGATTCTGAAAGGAAATCACTGATTCTTCTCTCCAGCTGCATAGATGAACTGTCACAGGTTTACAACATTCCCTTTGCAAAGAAAAGGTCTATTTACTGAGACAGCTTAGGTGAAAGAATGTTGTTTTGCTTTTTCCTCCCCAGTTGACTTTTCAACCAAGTGGAAGAGGCATGGACCCCAAGGATTGCAAGAAATAAGAAAACCAGCACCAAAGAAAAAAAGCTTTAAAAACAAACGAGATAAGAATCAGGGGGACAGACCCAGCTTTTTGTGTTGTATTTTTCACTTCTGCTAATTATAATGAATTTCCCCAGACAAGCTGATTATTCCTGGCACCACAAATGGAACTGTGTTCTAGTGCGGTTGTACACATTTTTCATTATGTGATCCTCAAAGAGTTAGTATTTTCTTTTCCAAGAGGGAGAAGGGCAATACCAGGTGGTTGAATAACTTTTCATGTTGAAGGGTGTTTTGAGTTTGCCAGTGCATCTCCACAAGACCACCCAAAACCAAGGACGTGGGAACAGCATGCCTAGTCAGCACCTTGCAGACCCCTGACAAGCAGGAGAGGGCTGTTGGGAGCCAGGGATCCAGGTTCCCACCTTGGCTCTGCCATTAACTGAATGCACGACCTTGGACAAGTTGCTTTCCCTCTCTGGGCCTCAGGTTGCTCTGCAAGATAAGAGGCTGAACCATAAGCGGCCACCACATCACTCCCAGGGGAGCCAGGCAGATGGGGAGCATGAGTAAAGTAGTTGGATGTTGAGTCAATTTTTTTTGCAACATAAAGCCCTCCCGGCTTCTATCGCTAGACGCTCAGATCCAGGAAGTACTTCACTTCCAGAAAAAATTAATGGTTCATTTGTGATTATAAATGGCAACTAATACCTGGCCTCGCTGTTGGGAGACATCTGGGAGTAGTGAGGACTGGGGCAAACTGGGGAACATCTGCCTGTTTAAAGGTGCAGCCCCACCTCTGCTCAAGCTGGTGTCTGCCACATGGGCTCAGTGTTCCCAGAAGTTTTGATCTTGTAACAGAAGAAGGGAACCCTGATATTTATGGGAAATGTCTCCATTTTAAATATTAACAACTCATCAAAAATGAATACAGTACAGACCAAATGAACTCATCCATGGGCCAACAGGGCTGGGGGCTGGGTCTTCAGGCTGCCAATTCGAGAGCTCACCTGCCTTCCAGTGCTAATGGTCCACTGTTTAAATGACCTCCTAAGCTTGCGCTGAACATGATGCACATCAACTCATCCCTTCTCTTCACACTAGAGCAAAGAAGCACTCGATAAGTTTGGGGTGGTTTTGTTTAAACCAATAACAACAACAAGTTAAGTTACACAGGAGACTTGAGGATTGAATAATCCATTCAACAGGAGGGAGTACTGTGCGCTGTTGAAAAAAGCGGGCTTTTCAGGCAAACCGAGCATATGTGGACTCAACTCTGCCACTTTCTCCCATGTGAGCTCATCTCTGGGGGCCTCAGTTTCCTCATTTGTACAATGGGGTTAGTATCACTCAACCCACAAAGCCATCTTGAGGATGCATTCACGAGGAGCTGTGACATATGCTTAGCGTCCTTACTGGGCGCTGGGTGATCGCTCTCCTAACACTGCTGGCTGCTGCAGCTGCTGTGCTCCTACTGTACCCGGCCTGGTTCTGTAAAGTTCCATCCTCAAAGAAAAGCCTTCACAAGCTCCACTCTTGCAATCTGCAGCTCTTCAGTTACATAACTGCATGCTTGCTCACAGAGAATTCTGGAACCGGGTTCTCAGCCTCTCACAATTCTGCAGGCACCGTGGCTCTCAGCAGAGGTAAAATGATCTTAGCTGGTCAAATGAACAAACTTAAAGACTCAGTGAGAGGAGCCAGTGGAGATACTGTTCCCACCCGACTCTGCAGACGCCTGAAGCTCTCAGATGAGAGGGTCAGACAACCAGCAGGCCATTCTTATGCTACATGACCCATCGCATAGCTTGTTTCTATGATTCCAAGTTTCACTGTGTTGAAACCTATTTTTATGTCCCTGTGGCCCCAAATCCCTTAAGAGGACTAGTTTCTCATTCATAGTTTCAGTTTCATAGTTTCTCAATGCATAGCTCATTCTAGCTAAGATGCCCATTCTGTTTTCTTTTTTATGACAAGCTATATTCATTAACATTCTAAGTTATTGATTAAGAGATTTCACTTTCAAAAAAGGTTGGGGCTTCCCTGGTGGCGCAGTCGTTGAGAGTCCACCTGCCCACGCAGGGGACACGGGTTCGTGCCCCGGTCCGGGAAGATCCCACGTGCCGCGGAGCAGCTGGGCCCGTGAGCCATGGCCGCTGAGCCTGCACATCCAGAGCCTGTGCTCCGCAACGGGAGAGGCCAGAGCAGTGAGAGGCCCGCGTACCACAAAAAAAAAAAAAAAAAAAAAAAGTGCAGAGGAAGCACGAGTGGTAGGGGAAGAAACTGACTTCAGGAGAAGATGGTGGTCCTTTTGTCAAGCCCCGGAAGCACCAATCCTGGGAAGCAGCAAAGCATCAGCAGAGGAGGATTAAGGGTTTTTAAATGACAGAAGCCACTTTGGCTCCCCCCATCCACCCTACACTGATTGATGAAAAATTCTTATTAGGAATCATAAATATTACTCCTTGCCCTAGATAGAGCTAAGAACAGTCACCAAGATGGGATGTGATTTTGCATATCACAACATCCTAATCTACTGAAGGTCTAAATTCCCAGGACAACTTTTGCTTTTTCTCAGTCTTGATTATATGCCACAATGACCTGAAACATAAATATAAGAGTAAGCCTTCAAAAGGGAGAAATTACCTTTTTCCATAACACTGTTAGGGGAGCTGATAAAAGCATGGGTAGGATTCAGATAAAGATAACATTTTAATGGAAAATAACTTTATGTTACCTCCGACCAATGGCCTTAGCAGAACATAAATTTGATGGCAAGATTTGAATAGTAAGGTACACATTTGAGAAACAACTAAAAAGGCAGTAGCCATTAATTTGCCCAGTATGCTCATCTGATTAGCCTCTCCACGGGGTGTACGGTCTTCAGGAGAAACCCTGGAAGTCTTAATGACTGCTACTGCCTAGCTGTCTTCTAAGGAAGTGGCCTCAACGACATCTGCTTTTTGTGAAACGTTATATCACCTGCAGTATGATTTGTCAGGGAAAACAACCCTTCTAACTTGCCCCTAGCAGCCTTGATTGGGGATCTCAGCCTGAACAGGAAGGGAATGTGTAAAATAACAGAAAAAAAAAAAAAATATATATATATATACAGTATATATTTTGCTCTCTGCTCCTGGTTCCTGGCACAGAGCTCCTAAAATCTTGTAAACTCCTAAGTGGTAAGAGCACGAGAAGCACCCTTTGTTCTACTGAGGAGAGTCTGGGGGGCTCCTGGAGAGGTGCTGGTCACCAGAAAGACCTAGCCATGATTAGAAGCTTGGAATTTTCATCTCCCATTCTCCAGAGAGGGGAGGGGGACTAGAAACAGTTCATGATTGATCAGACCGACATAATGAAGCCACCACAAAAATCCCCAAAGTAGGGGATTCAGAGAGCTTTCAGGTTGGTGAACATATCCATATACCGGGAGGGTGACCCCAACTCCATGGGGACACAATGTCCTGTGCTCAGGACCCTCCCAGACCTCACCGTATGTATCTTTTTATCTGGCTGCTCATCTGCACCCTTTATCAAATCCTTTAATAAAATGGTAAATGTCAGTAAGTCTTTCCCTGAGTTCTGTGAGCTGCTCTAGCAAATTAATCAAACCAGAGGAGGGGGTCATGGGAACCTCACATTTGTAGCTGATTGATCAGAAACACAAGTGACAACCTGGAGTTGTGACTGGAGCCTGAAATGGGGGCAGTCTAGTGGGATTGAGCCCTTCACCTGTGGGATCTGAGGCTCTCTCCAGATAGAGAGTGTTGGAAATGAGTTAAATTGTAGGACGCCCAGCAGAGAATTGCTTGGTGGGGCAAGCCCTGAACATCTGGCGTCAGAAGCACTGTTGAGTGTGACAGTAGTGTGATGGAAGAGAGAAGAAACACAGGAGGAAGACTGGGTTTTTGACACAGACTGTAAATGGGCTGAGCATTAAGATGATCTATCAAAAAGTACATCATCTACTTGGAAAAAAAAAAAAAAAAAAAAGATCTACCACCTCCAAGGTAGTTGGCTCAAATGCTGACCACACAGCCCAATCAAACCTTCCCAATATTGTGTAAATGGAAAAGGAGGAGACAAATGGACCTCAGATTCCTGCCCTACGTTAGGCTAGGCCAGTGTTTTGGTTACTGAAGAAAACTGCACCACCAGTCTCAGGACTGAAGCTCCAGGTGACATGGTGGCCGATCAGGTGGCTTCCCAACCTCCCCCCACATCCTTGTTTCTCTGACACCAAACTCCCATCACCAAAGACCAACCAGGCTCATCTCTCACTTACATCCCTAAGGAAACTGATCATAAATAGGATAAGAGCTTCGTTTAGTTGATGTACACAAAGGCTGTCTCCCCCTGTTATTACTTCAAAAAAGATTTGTTTTATATTCATATAAGAATTGTGGATTTTTTTTAAGTTAGAAAGGCCATTTAAATTTTGGAAAGCAAATATATGGCATTTCATCTCCTGTGATCTTGGCAGCAAGGGACTTCATCCAGAAGCCAGTTTTGGACTCAGAAACTCCGTCAAGGCAGTGTCCAAGTAGCGACTTGCCCCACACAACAAGGTGAAATCCATCTTGGTGGCTTTTAAATCATTTCATCCAGGACAGCACAAAATAGAACAAAAAGAGAACTCTTCTAGGTGTTAGAAGATCTGGGTTCCAGGCCAGGGTGGTGTCCCCCCAAGTGGTCTCATCTGTTCACCAAACAGGGACAACAACATCACCGAATTCTCAAAACACATGGTATTGGTGAAAGTACTTTATAAACAGAAATTCAAGAAACAAATGGAAGGTGTTGGTAAAGCTGAGGAAACAGGTAACTAGAAATACTGAAGCTGGTCTCGAGCCCAGATCTGACCATTTCTAAGCCTAAGTTTAATCCTCTTTTCCCATACAGAATTATCCAGAAATTTCCAAACTCAAGACTTTATTCCCAGCGATGTGGCATGCTATATATCCTGATGGAAATAATTAAATGTTGGATGAAATATAAAACAAACAAACAAGCTTTTAAACCTATCACTGAGTTGACATTAAGAGAAGAATTACTGAAAGCAAGGTTTCCCAAAATGAAAGGAAAACAAGGGTCTTAGACACAAGGAAACAGCAAAGCCAGACTGTGCCCTGAGTGTGTCTGTGGAAACCTGCAGACCTTGAGCTTCACTTTGATGTCTCCCTGAGGCACAGGAGTAAAGAAACAAAGTCTCAGGCCTATCCAAGTGGGAAAATATAACAGAAGACCCCTGAATAAACCTTACATCTTAAAGGCCTTAGATTAAGTAAGAAAGGAAGCTTGATTTTCAGAAAGAAACAGCAAGGAAATTTGGCTGTCTCCATTTTTCTGCTGTGTGGAGATATTTCATAAACACAACTCTTGTAGGTTTTTGCTGTCCCATTCCCGCTTCTCAAATGGTCCCCAAAAAACCTAAAGTGGAGAATTAATTTTGGATGGCCCTGGAGTAGGTAGTGCTCTCTGGAGGAATTCATCTTCAACCCAGACATCAAAATACTCCCCAAAATAAAGTTCTAGGAAAAATTAAAAGCCCAGCATAAGAAAACTCAAAACACAAAAGATTCCAGGGCATATATAGGAAAAACATATCCACCACAACCTTTATAAGGCACAGAATATAAAGTAATTACTTGCAATATGTTTAAGGAAATTATAGGGAAGCATGAAAATAAGGATGAAGAAGAAGCATTATAAAAAATAATGAAGCAGATTTTTAGAAAGACCAAATAGAATTTCTGTAAATAAAAAAGAATTTCTGTAAATAAAAAATGAGTACTGAATTTAAAATGGGATTAAATAATAAATAGATTAAACAGTAGGTGAGACAAAGCTGAATAGAGAATTAGTAAATTGGAAGGTAGGTTCAAAATTTTTCCAGAATGCAGTTGAAGAGGAAGAAGAAGAAGAAGAAGACGACGAGGCAGAAGGGAAGGAGCGGGAGTGGGGGGGTGGGGTGGGGGGAGAGGAGGACTGAGAGAGAGACGTGAAGAATATGAAGAGAGGCTGAGTAACAAGGATACCGTGGTGAAAAAGTTCAGCGAGACATAAACTGTCAAATAAGAATTCCATATTTAGTAAAGTTATCTTTCAGGAATGAGGTCAAACAGAGAAAATTTAGAAAAATCAAAAACAGAGCATTTACCACAAAAGATGTATCAAAAGAAGGAAATTTAAAGGATATCTTTTTGGCAGAAAGTGGAAAGGCTGAGATGGAAAAGAGAATGGTATGTATATATGGCTAAACCATGCACAGGTTGGTGGTTTTGTTGGGGGAGAGAGAGGAAGAATCAGGCTAGAATTAAACACCACAGAAAACTACCAGATATATCAGAATGCATTTATCAGAGCTAAAGCATTTAAAGCCTTTATGCTGCTCAGAAGAAGAAAAACAAAAATATTAATTAATCTGAGACTTTGTTAACCACATGTGTTAACCAAGAGGCTTGGTAGAACTTGCAAACAAAAGGAGGAAAATAATGGAATCAGAAGATGAAAATGGTACAAGAAGGAAGAGGAAACAGTACGTAATGAATGATATAAATAAACCCTAATATATGAGTAATAACAGTAACTATAATTGAAAACAGCTCCCCAGGTAAAAGTTAAAAAAATACATAGATAAAAAAATAGAGTACAAGCAGTTACAGGACAGAAAAAGATACAAGAA